>CAJNIZ010046748.1:211608-225710 GCA_905231905.1 Symbiodinium pilosum
GGTACCTATATTCCCTCCCCCACTCCCGCCTTAAGCACCAGAAAGTAGAGTGTATGGGGTTTGGGGCCTTAGGGATCCAAGATCCCAGTTTTGCTTCTGAGTGCTCTTAGAGTAATCCTGGAGTGCTCTCGGAACCCTTGGGCCTACATGCCTTGAAGAAATGCTAAACCACAAATCCTGAACCCTAAGCCCTTAAAGCCCGAACCCTGAACCCTAAGACCATAGCACCAAACCCCACAACTGGCGTTCTGAATAGAAAGGAAAATCAACATGTGAGAGTTTCTCACAAGGCGAGGCCCTCAGAGACCCTTATGGATGGGTTTGGGGCTTAGGGTTCCAGGTTTCAGGGAAGATATATATATATATATACATATATACACATGAGCTATAGTCTAAACTCCTAGTATCCCCCTTAATAAGCCCTGTAGTAGTCCCCTATTTAATCCCTGATATCTCCCCCTTTAAGGAGTTTAGACTATAGCTCACATAATGTTATATTATGTGGAGTATAGTGGGGATTTGGGGGATGACAGACTACATAGTGGGATACGTTGAGATAGTCCCATGATTTGTACTGCGAGCGAACCTTGTGCATGGCCCGAGGTCAGGCATTTAGAGGATTTCGGTTTCAATCTTCACGGTTTAGGGTTTAGGGTTTAGACTTTAGGGTTAGGGTTTAAGTTTAAGTTTTCACCTGCTTCCAAAGTTTTTAAATGTTCAGGGTTAGGATTTGGGCAGAGTTAGGGCTCAGGCCTTAGGTTCACCCGGAAATACATTCCCACGTCCTCAATCTAAAACGAAAGGTTTGTTTTCATTCTGATGGAGCAGTGCTCGTCATCAGGCATTTTTCGACAAGTAGGGTCCCGGACGTAAATTCTGCGACGCTCGCTGTACATATCTTCAAATACGGACCCTTCTCTCTTACGATGCCCTAAGCCCTGAACGCTAAACCCTTTCCCAAGTCCTTCAGCAGCGGGATTCGCGGCTGGTGGAACTTGCCGACAGTCTTCACGGCAATCACCACATCTTTTGGTGACAGGCCTTGGGCCAACCATGGGAATCCTTTCGAAAGACTCTCAGAATGGTCGTCACCCTAGCGCAATCCCCTGAGCCCTAAACACTAGTCTACCGGAGAAATTCTTCAGGACTAAGGCTACCACCTGGATTAGCTTTCGCTTTTCCCGCCTAGCAAAACACAAGTCGCATCAACTGCCCGCATCGTCACAGTTTCGTTGCTTCTAAGGAACTTAAATTAAGTTACCATAATGGGCATACAAATATCTGAATTAATGTGGTTCCCCCCAGTATAGTAACTTGAATTAGGTTCCGTATCAGCACCCCAATTGCTCCCAGTTGTTGTACATGATGATGCGTTATGAATGCCTTCTCTGTCATAGCGGAATGGTCCAAACAACTGTGAATGCCAACATCTTTTTACAATCCATGGCTCAGAGCAGGACGCTGAACTCCGACGGAAAGTTATAGAAGCATCAGCAACTCCAAACCCTAACCCCTTGCACCCCTACCCCTACCTGGACCCCAGAAGTAAATAAAATGATGGTCCAAACCCTTTGGAAAAGAGGCAAAAAGCTATTATTCTACCCAAAGTTTAGCACTACAGCTGAGTAGGAGAAATGAGGGCGGCCGCAGCAGTCGCAGTCAGTATTTGGGTTGAGTTTAGGGATCTAGAATACCCGCTGCTGCTACTTCAAGTCCCTACCACTTTAGGGATCCAGACGTCTCAGACACTGCTCTACCAGGCACCCAGAAAATCAGATACACAACTTTCAGAAGCATGGTTGAAGTGTTGCAAGCCGAACTGCTGTAGCAGACGTAGGGGTGTTAGATGGTGTTAGCATTAGAAACAGCACTACACTGCAACCAGAACAATGCAGCGGAACCGAACTTCCTTCGGCACGACTTGGAACCTGGCCCAAACCTTAAGCCTCAGACTACAAACCGGAACCTGCTCGTCACCTTCTCAGTTCCTCTTTCGCCCTGTATAATACCTGTATAGGGTTTAGTGTTTGAGGTGACTTCAGAATACCACCAACCTCTGCATTCAAAAGCCTGAGCAAATCACCTGTGCTTCCGGCCCATGGATGCACGGTAGCCGTCCAATCCTCTGGCCTGCCAAGTTGGAATCTGGCTGAACTACATTCAGGTTGTCAAAATAGGAGCGTTCCAGGGAGTCTGGAGATGTACGGGGATGTAAAGGGAATGATGGGGTGCCCCTTGGAAGGATTATAGTACCATAGGCGGTGCACTTCGAGGAGCTCGCATCCTATATACTTTCAACCATCTTGGCGGTGTCCAAGTCTTGTAGACCACGATTTCTGATTCGGGTTAAGGGAGGAGGTTTGGGATTTTCCTAGGCAAGGTCCAGTGGGAGGTGAGGGCAGGAATATAAGGTGCTAAGATGGCGTCTACATTATGTCAATGTCCTTTCCTACAACCAGCACTTGGGCACGCGTCGCTGGGTTCAAGAAACATGGAAAAGTCCTATGTTGTGTACCTTGAAGAACAGAAGCTTTCCAAACATGCTAATTAGAGGATGTGCGCTACTGACCTCGCCGCATTCGGCATCGTACCCTAAACCCTTAGCCCTAAACAATTGAACCCAGAGCACTGACTGGACCAAAAGGCTCTGCAACACTGAACTCTGAAGCCCTTGGCCCTAACACCTGAGATCCTAAAACCCCACGCCCTGCACTCCTGCACCCATATACTTCATCGAAACCCGTTCAACAACTTTTACTACTCAAGTCCGAAAATTCAACTGTGGGGGGACTTGGACTCTTGGCGTTTGGATTTAGGCTTTTTTCGAATGCAGGTTCTTCGCACAGGAGAGGAGACTGGCTTCATTTTGAGGCGTTGTTGACCCATATGTTCCATATCACAAAAAAAGACTTCAGGGATCCATTCCGTCATGCCCTGCTGAGCACCCTAAACTTGCCCTAAACCCGAAGTATGTTGTAGGTTGCCTCAAGCCTGATTTGAGACCGCGTTTGCCTACAGCTTCTCATTCTGGGGTTTCTTGCAAGCACTTATGAGTTTCAAAGAGGGTCTTCTGGAGATAGGGGGCCCGCTAGCAACCCTAGGAATGTAAAGAGTTTTGATAGGTTCTATGTGCTTACTTTGACAATTCTTCCTAGAATGTACAAATTCTCATGTGGGCATTCGAAAACCTCAATCAACATTTTGATACTTGGTGGTGTTTAAACGGATCCCTATAAACCCTGAACAGTAATTCATGAGCTGCTGTTAAGGAACTTAAATTAAGTTACTATATTGGGGAAACCCTGTTATTTACTATATATACCCATTATGGTAACCCTAAACCCTTAACCCTAAACCCATTATGGTAACTTAATTTAAGCTCCTTAGTAATTATGAACCTCCCAGCCACCCAGCAGCGCACCCACGTGGCACAGCCGGCGGCTTTGCGCAGGCAGAAGACATCCTTTCTGTCCTCGGAGAAGCAACAAGGGCCCTGTATACATATATATATATACATATGTGTATATATATATATATGGGTGGTTTAGGGCTTAGGGTTTAGGGTACCTATATGGTTGTCAAAATGATTAGGGTTGTATAGGGCTTAATGGAAAAGAAAATGGAAACTACTGCATTACAATAGGGTATATATTGGGGTTATATGGGTGGTTGTCAAAATTATGGTCCCTTTTTGGATCCTTATTATAATACAGCACCTAATATTTAGGTTACCCAAAAAGAGACCATAATTTTACAACCCCCCATATATTTACATATGTATCTGTAGATAGACACATAGATGGATAGATAGATAGATAGCTAGGCTAGCAGGTATATACGTGGGGTTTGGAATTCTTGTACGTAGGATTTTGGCACTTTAAAACATGGTACAGGGTGAGAGTGTGACTATTGCGCGCTTGGACCCTTGGGGGCAATGAGTAGCAGGATGTAAGGGATGTAGAAACTGCTGAGGTTTTGCTACGCTGCTTCTAGGGGGGAACTGGATAGAATAGCCTCTGGACCTACCCAAACCCCAAACCACGCGGTACGTATGAAATGACGACTCTTCCTTGCATCAGGCCATGCGTTAGAGCTTCCGACAACTTCTAGACCCCAGACCCAACTCCAGATAAGAGCAATCCACAATATCCTTTTCTCTGCCCTCCCAGAAACCCTGCTAAAAATGCTAGCTCCGGCTACCTCTTTTCAGGGTTTAGAGGCTATAAACCTGCCAACAAAACAAAGGCTTTTTGTTCAGGAAAGGTCGAGATCTGGGTATTCTAGGTGTATCGCCAAAGTGCAAGGTTCTTCGTTAACGCTATGCTCGTAAACTTAAACACTCCAGTGCATATTCATGTACAAGAATGTGACAGGTCGAAAAACAAATCTGAAGCTACTTGTCAAGAGAGATGGCTTGTCCGTGGAGAAGTTGCGAGCAGTAAAGCTTGCCTCAGCACTGTAGGAAACCCGATGCATCAACTAATTTACCATAATCTTGAACACTCACGGACCGCAGACGCCACAAGATTTAAAGTGCTTTCCAACATGCTCGGGTTTCTCTAGCAACCGTTCCATATTCGGATGTGGGATGGTGTGAGGCTCCGTAGGCCCTAAACCTGATGTGAGCTGTAGTCTAAACACTTCTAGTATCCCCCTTAATATCCTCTATAATATTCCCCTATATATTCCTCTAAACAAAGCCCCTAAAGGAGTTTAGGCTATAGCTCATATACCCCATGCCATGTCTAAGGCACAGGCTGTAATGTGCGTGCCCAGTTTGCTCAGGCGATTCTGCGTCGTTTGGCTGAGGGGGTCAAGGCTGCTGTTACAGACGCTCGATAGGGTGGGGGAATGGATCTCCAGTGACGTCACCATAGGGCGTAGGATTCGCGGGACTGTAGTAGGAGCCTTGTTGAAGATTGATGAGGAAGTATTTATGGATGCATGTCCAATTTCCAAATATTGGGGGACACGTCTTTTGGAGAGTAGTTCAGGGTTTAGGGTTGAAACGTTTATTGGTCCTTTAGGGTACAGTGTCTCAGGCTCAGGTATTAGGTGTCGGTGCTTCGGGTGTAACCTTGAGGATTTTGCGAGTCTAGCGCTTGAAATTTTGGTCTTCAGTTGTTGGGATTGAATCAAGTTGTTTTGCCTCAATGAGCTGGCAGCAACTGCCAAACCCCAATTAACCCAGAACTTCCTGACTAATTGGGAACCGTGATAAAGATGTTAGCAGTCGGAGGACGAGAAGAACTGACCCCTTCCAGGCTAGACCGCTGCAGTCGCAACAACAAAAGCAAACAAACGCAACTACTCTAAACTCTGCAGTATGATGTACTTTCTATTTTGCTATAAGGGTCTTGCGTACCCAGGGGGAGCCTAAACTTGTCCTGGCCCTAACCTTGAGCCAGAAATCCTAAGACCTACTCCGCCAACCTACAGGCATTACACGCCAATCTCGAAGCCAAACTTGCCAAACCATAAACACTGAACCACTAAGCACCACAAGCCATAGGCCCGAAATCTTGAACCCGCTTTCCTATACTATACTATATTCTACTCTACTATACTATATAGTATATCATATATACTATATACTACTACTATATACTATTACTATGCTTTACTGGTTTAGGGTTGAGGGCTCCTCCAAGCCCAGGCCGTAAACGCTGAGCCCAGCACCGCCAGTTCCCAAATGGGCTCGATTTGCTGACCACCGCCCAGTGGCTTCTCCTGGAAGGACTTTGGTAGCTTTGAGGTTGTGGGGCTCCTGGTTTAGGGTTTACTATACTAGAATATACTATACTATACCATACTATACTATACTGTACTATATGGTACTATACTGTACTACTGTACTATAATACTATAATGCTATACTATATACTAGCTACTATATACTATACTGATTTAGGAGTTTAAGGTCTAGAGCTCGATGCGGGAGTTCTGGCTCGAGTATGAAGGCTAGAGGGAAGAAGTGTTTGGGACTAGGCATAGAACCCTAAACCCTAAACCTCTAAGCGGTGAGCCCCGCAACCCTAAACCCTAAACTCATCCAGAGACCCACAGTCCTCCAGATCCCGCACAATTTTTCTGAGGAGCGCCTCACCTTCGAGCTTAGGGCTTCGGGATTTGAGGTTTAAGGGTTTAGGGTGTACAGTTTAGGGCTTTACCCCAAGGTCCAGATACTTAATAATCATATACTTACCCCAAAACCTATACAAACATTGCTATTACTCAAATCCCAAATATCCAATTATTGGGTACATGGACCCTCTGGGTTAGGGTTGTCAAAAGTCTAATACCTTTGTGGGTCCTGTTTGCGACAGAGCCTCTGATATGCAGGGCACCCTTCCCCCAGAAGGAGCATCCCCACAACCACCCATGCGAAGGTGTTGGTGTTAACCCTGAACAATAAGCCCTAAACCCTAAAACCCTAACTCCTAAAGCCTAAAGGTTTCAAGTCTGATTGGGGCTTCCCGGCTTCGGTTCGTTTGCGAGAAGAGCCTAACGAGGACTTGGTGAGTGGATCCTTTTAACGAACCCTATACAAACCCCCTACTGAAACTTGTTCTCTTTTGAATTCCCCAAGAAAAGGTCCACTGTTGGCTCCCTTGATATAAAACTAGAGGAACCCCCAGCAAGTTATGGAGTGCTAAAGTTGTAGTAAAAAACACAAAGGGATCTTGTACTCTTTCCCCCGCTTTACTCACCCCCTGTAAGGCAAGCAAGCTTGGGCTTCCGCTCAAGGCGAAGGCGGAATGCCCCAGCGGATAAGCCTAAGGAAGCAAGACAACATTTGAGCTGTAGTCTAAACTCCTTCAAGGGGTTTATATGTATATAGGGGATATATATATATACACATACATATACATAATTATACATACATATATGTGTATTGTTTAGGGTTATAGGGTTTAGGGCTTAGGGTCTAAAGTCTCCAAAGGGGGGCTATATAAGTTCAATAGGGGATGATATAGGGCAGTATGATCTGGGGGTTCTCAAGGGGGATGCTAGGAGTTTGGACTGTAGCTCATATGCGGGCTGGGCTTTAGTTGGCGTCTAATCTAAATCACCCAAGCGTGTGCAAGACTCAGCAAACAGGAGGAAGCCTGCCTCCTGCAGGCCCAAAAACCTGCATGAAGAGGCACGACTACGTTAGCACAAGGATTCTTACTGCGATTGTAAGACCAATTCTGTCAACGCATCTGTGTATGAGCTCTCGGGCAATCTCTCCACATGGGAGGGTCCAGCACACACCCCCGAAGCAGGCTAGTCTTTACATTAGCAACCAGAAAGGGGCAAACCCCACCCATGGCATGTTAACGACTATTTGTATCCGAAACCCTAGCCTGAGAGCTGGGCAGGTTCCTGCTGGTAGTGGTGGATGATGGACACTGGGCATCAGGGTCCCACCCCCACAGCGGTGGGGGGTTTGGGGTTTAGGCGTTAGGGCATATGCACCCTCTAGAAGAGAACCCAAACGAAGGAGACACATGAGCCAGCAACACCATTTCCCTCTAAGCTTTTGATGAAACTTACAGAGGAGTGCAGGGGTCTTACTCCCATGCGGGGTCTTGCTACTCCGTTCCCAAAAAGTACTCAGCTGAGCAGTCTGGCAATGCCCTGTAAGCTGCCGCGCCAGTCTGTTCCGAATACATAAGCACTCACTGGAAATGAGGGGCAGGTTCAAGATTATAAGAGTCTTTGGGAAATTGAAACAAGGGTCTTTACGGCGCACTTCTGCAGGTTTGAGGGCTGTAGATTTTACAGTGGCGTGCGCCCCAGCCGTAGGTTGCAGTTACAGTGGGCACACCAGGTTCTCCAAACCATGACAGCGCCATGGCAAGGTGTTAGCCGAATGGCGCGGGTGCTAGCTACATCCTGCAAAGCCTTCTCGTAGAAAGCTTCTCCTACAACAAGTTGGGAGAGCCAGAACAAGCGACAACTCTACACGCAGGGGATGAAGGTGATTATTCACATGGTGTTTGGCACGGACGAGTTCTACGGGAGGTACAAGGTCTTGTGATGCATTTCAGACTACCAAAAGCAGGAGCCCTGTTATCATTCCTTGCCACTGCTTGGAGGATGATTGCTCAGACTTCGAGTGGCAGGAGTGCGCACTCGATGCCCAAAACACTCTGAGACTTTACATACTTCCGCTGCATGACAGCATCTGATCCATTCATGTTAGGGCCACCGCGAACTACAAAAATGCAAGAACTTGGTTCTGCTGTAGCCCTTAACCCCTTTCTCAAGCAACACACCCTGAACCCGGCTTGAAGGGTTACGGGAATTTAGCGAGTATCCGATCGAAGTTGCTCCAGGCTGCACCCAGAAATTGTACCAATTCTGGGGGTAGATCTTGATCCTGTAGCTGCCAAACCCTAAACCCTGGCCTTTAGCACACCCCAAAGCACACCCCAACAGCGCAGTTCCCAAAGGCAAACTCAGTGCTAGGCTTTGATCATCCGTGAGGGAGCGGCCCAGGTACCAACGCTCCTTACATTTCGGGTTTACATGGGATTTAGGGTTTAGGTGTTTTATGTGTTTAGGGTGTAGGGGCCCCCCAGTAAAAGTCGATCAAAGGAATCATCTGCCGGGCTTTATACGCTCATGCTTTAGTGGTTATCCAACTGTTACTCTGTGGGGGGCAGCACCCAACCTACAGCATTTGAAAACATTCAAATGTATTCTGTTGGAGAAATTGAAGGGATCCCTTATACCGTAAACCCTTAAGCCTAAACACCACGTCCTAAATCCCTAACTTCAAATTCCATGTTTTGCGCAAGGCACGCCTCTCATGGTAACGTTGTCAACTGCTTCATTTACATCTGTCCCGCTGTTTACCTTGAGCCCAGGCCCTTGCTTAACCCTGAATCCTGACCCCTATAGTCCCCCTTAAGCAGACAGAATATGGGGTATACGGGGTTCTCATTATTATATACCCAAAGCCACATTCTGTCTACTTAAGGGGGGCTATACGCCGGAATCGTAAGTTCAATTTGGGCCAATCCCGCACCCAGTAATGGGTGCGACAAGGGACCCTTGTAGTATGTTAAGGCCCTACGAATTCTATATCAACGAGCTATTGCTAAAGGGGGGATCGACCTAAAAGAACACATCACATTCAACATGCTGACCTCCAAACCACATGCTGACCTCCAAACCCCTGACCCCAAAAACTATGTCCTGAAACCTGAATACAATGCTCCACTAAACTCACAGACCCTATAAGTTGAATCCTAGACCCAAGTCCTAAACCCCAAGTATTTTTCTGCTGACCTCTGGTGCGAATCTGCATTGCTGAACTTGTGAAATCCCATGCATCACCGGCACAGCCACCACAAACCCTATAGACCCTACAAAAACCCTAAAGCCTGTAAACACTGAAAACCCGATAAACCTAAATCTTAAAACCCCATCCCTGACCCACAGATCTACAACGTCAGAAGCAAAAACAGCCTTCGACCCAATCGGCGGCAGCCTCCAACCGCGACAATGACATGTTCCTGAAGAAAGAGCTTGCAAGATACTACCTGATTATAACTTGTGTTCTGCCACACAGGCCTAAGCCCTAAACCCTAAACCCCTACACTCTAAACCCTGAAGCCCTAAACAAAAAGACCGGCAGTACCGCGCAGTCCTTGGCATCGTAGCCCGCCAAGATCTCTTCAAGCCTTTCGGGGTCGACCTGCAAACCCCATGCCCCAACCAACAACCCAGCAAGCCCAAAATCCCTCAGTAAGGCAGTATATCCTCAATCATACTAGGATCCCTCAAAATGACTGGAGGCGTATATTCCCCGGTTAATATCACCATCCGCTCTGCTGGTGAAAAGTCCTGGGTCCCAACCTCCAGGGCCTTGGGGGGACATAGAGAGAATAAGGGGAACATCATCTTATAAAGGGGTTATATTCGGGTTATATTGGGGATATATTGGGATAAGGGAAAATGAAAACTGCTGTTTAGGGTTGAGGGATATATAAGGTCCCTGACAAGGATTGTGCAGGGGCTAGTTTGTCAACTCCCCGCTTGATATTCTTGATACGATCGGCTTACAATCACACGTCATGATATGTGATTATGTGATGCTGCTGCTGCAAGTAAACCAAGTAGACTTATGGCCCACCTTAAGTAGATAGAATATGGCTTTGGGTATATCGTAATAAGATCCCCATGTACTCCGTATTCTATCTACTTAAGGGGACCATAACCAAGCCCTATACATCCCTATACACACTCAATCCGCTGAGTCTCGCGCCATGGTGGAAGGTTCCGCAAACACGGTCCATCGCTGGCCTACGACAGTGCGGGTTTAGGGTTTGGAGTTGGGGTTTAGGGTTTAGGGTTTGGAGTTTGGGTTTAGGGTTTAGGGTTTGGATTTTGGGGATTTCGGGGATTTTACGGTGCTTGCGCTGAAGGAATTAGAGGGCTGAAGCTGGGCTTTCGCGTCATTCCTGCTCAACTTTTCAAAGCCACACAGCGCCACAGTATACACGGCCAACCCCAATTTCCCATCAAAAAGGTGCACTATCCCAGCCCCGAAGCCCAGAACACCTTTGCCCGACACATGCTTGCAGTGACTGGGAGTCGGACTACCCCCGGCTTGTCTCTTTCCTCACAATTCGAAGGGGTCAGAGGTTTAGGTGTTGGCAGGGGGTTTTGGTTTGTGTTTTTACGTTTATGACTGACTGAGGGTTTAGGGTCTCTAGGGTCCCGAAAGCAGCTTGCCCTTTGGCTGCAAACAAGTGCACGTGCATGAGTGCATATCATGTTAAATCTGTTTTAATCAGAGGTACCATATACGATTACTAATTAGGGAATCTAGAAGCACACTGTTGGTGTTTTCTCGAGGCCCTGTATTGTTGTTTGTTGGGTGGCGTCCTGCTAGGCAGGGTGATGGAGATGGATGCCACTAGCCATAAGCCCCATTCAGCCCGTATACTTGACCCTCGCAGGTGAACGCCGATGGGGGCGCCTCGTCGCCTCAGTTAAAGGTAAGACCACACCAAACTACGCCGGGCAGTTGCAGAAAGAACTCTGCACCTCCCACCTGATCCCTAAATCTTGAAATGCCTGCGGATCATTCTTTCGCAGCCCTTGCATGGTAACAGTATATCGAGTACACCAAAAACTCTATCCCATCTACAACCCATATCAAAAGCATATATGCTTCGATTTGCTTCTCCACTTTCCTTTCCATTTGACTGCTCGTCCCTAAAACCCTGAACCCCAAACCCTTAACTTAAACCCTACATTGCGGGTAGTTCCAAAACAAGAGGATCCTCGCCCCTTTTGCCGCTGCTGCTCGGAGTTCCAGATCCATGGCCTGACTGAAAAGGTTTCGTTTAGGGTTTAGGGTATAGGGATTAAGCTTTAAGGATTAGGGTATAGGGTTAAGGGCTTAGGGTTTAAGGTATGGGGTTTAGGGTTTAGGGCTTACAAAGGCTTAATATTAGATAGGATGATGTAGGGGAATTAAGGGGATCTCCACAGAGCTTTAGGGTTGAGAGTTAATGCCTCTTGCACATTATGTAGGGATTCTATTGAGAAACTCCACCATGGAAAACAAGAACGGGAAGGCTACCCTGGAGCCCTAATCGAAGGTTCTAGATTCTAGAATGAAGCACAACATTTAAAAACATTCTCATACAGTTGTGTGTCTAGCGCTTCTGAATTAACCCAATGGATTTGACTAGCTTTTGTGGTTCAAAGCATGACTCACACCTACCTGCCAAGTTCCACCTACCTCCGGGCTCGTCACGGTTCGTGCGTCATACTGTATGAGCCACACTACTAAGCTGGGACGAAAAACTGGGGATACCTCAATTTGTCAGCTTGTATCTTTGGGTACTGGGGCTGGCGAATGCCCCACCTCTAGTACGGGCTTTAGGGTTCTATGTGGGGTTTCGGGTTTAGGGGTTTTTAAGCATGGCTTTGTCTTCGACAGTACCATGGGAATATCAGCCAAGACCGAATCAGGATGCATTCTGAAGCCCCCTGGGATTTTGGGGTCTAGGGTTTAGGGTTTCGGGGTCTAGGGTTTAGGGGTGTACCGTTACTGTTGCCAGATTGTTCCTTGACAGCACTGCTGATCTCAATCTGCTAAGCATTCCCGAGACCGGTAGGATCTCCTTCAGAGGGAGAGAGAGAGAGAGAGAGGGAGAGAGATCGGCATCCACATGTAGACTTCAAGTTCCAACACTTCCCCAATTTCTCGCGTGTGCTTGATACGGAGTGCAGAAATGCATTTTCGGGCACCATATAGGACCTATTGTAGTGATCCCTTCCCTTAATACGTAACATAACAAGCGCCAGGTAGACATACTCTCGAGTTATGTTATCAAGGGTCCCTAAACCTCCCGACACCCAAAAAAAAGAATGTTGAGCCCATCCTCATCTTTTGAACTCCTGCTTCCCTGAACCCCTGTACATGCCCTCTCCATTTGCCTCTACCAGCGGCCTGAAAAGCCCTCCATATTATCCTACAGACTCTATGTTAAACTGGTCTACGGAGTCCTGTTCACACGCTCGAAGCGCATATCACTGCTTCGCTTAATTCTAAACACCAAACCCTCAGCTCTAGATCATTTCTGGTACAATTTTACTAAATTCCTCATCCGGAAGTTCCCTTGAGGGTCTTGCAGGAAGCTCCACAATCCACGGTGTCCGAACTCCATCTCAGCATCCGCCATGCTGACCTAGGTAGTTCTTGATCTCAGTGTGAAGTGTGAACTATAGTCTAAAACTCATTAGAGGGGGTTATGTGGGGGATTGTAGGGGAGTGTTATAGGCGTCATTCAGGGGGATACTAGGAGTTTAGACTGAAGCTCATGTGACCTTCTCCTGGAGCCGTAACCAGGTCTACAGGCGTTTTGGAATTGGCTGCCAGGAAGCTCCGTGAGGTGAATTGGTGGTTTCGGAATCCCCGCAGATCTACTACAACACCCTAGAGATCCCAGTAGACAAAGACTACCAACATTGGGCCCTAAAGTATGCACAACTTATCTACATTGGGCTATTTGGATCCCAAGGGAACTGTTTAAAGCAATACAGCCGGCTGAAGGCCGTGGGAAACGAAACCAACATCCAACAAAACTGTCAGTCTGATGATGGGGCAGCCCCTGCGATAAGAATTGGGCTTAGGGACTAGGTTTAAGGATTAGGGTTTACGCTTTAGGGATGAGAAATTGGGGTTTAAGGATTAGGGTTTAGGATTTAGGGATTAGGGTTTAGGTATTCGGGCTTAGGGTCCAGGGGGATGAGAATGGGGTGTGTATTGATTTTGAGGACATGGTATGCGGAGGGTTGGGTTTAGGGTTTCCAATGCTTGTGGTCATGGGGGTTGCGGGTATGTTGAGTACATGTTGGCTCAAGATCTTTTCAGTCTTTCCCATCCGATTGGCATAAAGAATGCTCTGGGGCGTATGCTGATGCGCCCGGTCAATACAATACCCTTGCCTGTTGATTGTACCTATGCACCGTGCGAGTACTCATATTATGTGGGGCAGGGCATAGAATGCGACCGCCTCTCATTGGATTTCACTTTACGTAGACAAAGCAAAGATGCCAGTGAGTTCCCGCAACATGGTAGTTTTGCGAATATGGGTCCGACATTGGCCATAACAAGGTGCCCTTTGGTTAGGATCTGCCCTTCAAGGAAGGGCATTTCCAATGCTTTGTATAGGGATTAGGAGCTTAGTCCTTCATGTCTTCTTGCAGCACTCAAGATGCACCTATTCAAAGGAATGGGCTTGCAATACGGCAAAGCAGGTATTGGGAAGCTCACATTCCGTGAGACAAGTATAACGTAACTATATCTTCACATCGACCGCGTCCCACCCAAAGATTTCGCTACAATCGCTGCATGCAGGTGGCACCCCCTTAGAAGGCACTGCTGATTTGGTGTTTGAAGCATCCGAGTAGGGCTCTTCATGTCTAGATCTACATGAAGGTTCCCGGAAACCTACATCCAGATTTTGAACCTTAAGCCTGTGAGGTAGGTCCCTGACGACGGCAGTGTGCGGCCAACCAGCCTCCACGACCTGCAGACGTCTGCTACCAAGCTGTAGGTAATATACCCCAAATGAGCTATAGTCTAA
>CAJNIZ010046748.1:244939-257344 GCA_905231905.1 Symbiodinium pilosum
TCTATATAGGGACCCAAGGACAGGAACCCAATATGTAGGTAACTGGGCTTCTGGGGCTAGATCAGGGGTACCTTTTTGTGTCCCCCGGTAATGGGGTCCCCCCGTTTAGGGAAACTACCATTGATGTCTGAATTACTGTATGCGTACTACTGGGCCTGAGGTTGGACTTGTCATCATGCAAAGGTCAGGGTGTGTCTTGTTCTTTGGTTCTAGGATTTGGGTTTCGCATTTGGAGCCGATCTGTCTGAAGGCTCAGTCATGGTGCATAATGATACAGTTTTGGCGGACTATGGTGGAAACATGCAGGACTACAAAGAACATGCATTGTTTGCGTCGTCCATCTTTTGTCGCGCTTAGCAGCTCGCAATGCTTCAAAGGTGTATGTTCGATTGATTCCGAAGTTCCTTCTACCTGGCAAACTTACGATATTTCCATTACCTTAAAGGGTATGATATAGGGTTGTATAGGGGTACTGGAAAAGAAAAAAAAATCCTATTCAGGCTTTAGGGTTTAGGCCTTAGCGACTTTAATCTTCATAAACCACCATTCGGGGTGAGGTCGTGTGAGGTGGCTATGAATTGGCCAGATGTACTTCAGGCTGACCAAGTGAGCAAAGGATCGATAGGCATTTGCAGGTTGTGTCGAGGAAACCATTTGAACCCTAAACCTAATCTCTAAACTTTACACCCTAAAGCTTAAACCCTAATCTCAAAAACCCTACACCCCAAACCCTAAACCCTAAATAGTAGTTTCCATTTTCTTTTCCAGTATCCCCCTAAACCATTTGCAACTACACAGTGTAATTACATCTCGTCGGTTTCCTTCTTGGGCCCGCCACCCCAGCAGAAGGTCCACGAACGACTGAAAATGTTGCTCTAAGCGTCCTTAAGGACCCAAATAATGGGGTCCCTTTAAAAGGGGTTATAGGGGGATGTATAGGGATGTATGGGGACTATGCAGGGGTATATAGGACCCAAATAGAAAGGTTTTAGGGGCCAATTACCAGTCATATTATAGTATTTGGGCCCTGGCACTCCATTATTTGGGTCCTTGGGACCCCTAGGGTTGGCTTGTGTCCTGCCCTCACCCATGAGCGGTCTAGAATAGGGGTCATATTAAGTGTGCTCTTTATGGTTTAGGGTTAAACCCTAAACCCCTATAAGAACCATTATCCAGCTGTTAAGGAGGGGGGCAGTATCCAATACTGTGAGCTTGCTGTCTGATTCTGGGTGGTTCATGTCGAATTGGGATACGCTGCAGGCTGCAAAGATAGTTTTGGGTTTAGGGTGTAGGGTTTAGGGTTTAATGGTTTAGGGTTTAAAGGTGTAGGGTTTAGGGTTTAAGGGTTAGGGTTTAGGGGATAGGTACATAGGCCGAGTTGCAGAACTGGAGGCGCTGCATCGTGTAAAGCGAGACAGAAAATGTCTGGATCCTTTAGCGGTGGTTTCCCACAGCAAGAACCCATCATAGCTCCCAAGGGTATATGATGGGTTGTTGATTTATGTTCCCTTTTAGGTTCTCGCTGTTATGTGGCTCATCAAGAACCAAAATTCATTGAACCCTCCGCCCAGGATGCATCCTAATTTTTGCATCCCCCAAAAGACATCCTGATCTTTGCGTTCCCAAGCCCTATGCTCTCAACCGTCCTGTGGATGGCGGGGCAGTAAGCCCGAAGCCGTATATCCCAAACCCAAACCTTAATGCCTGATCCTCAGATCCAGAATCCTAAACCCAAACCTTAGTCCCTAATCCTCAAACCCTATATCCTAAATCCAAACCTTATTCCCTAAGTAATCCTCAAATCCTGAATCCTAAGTCCTAAACCCTAAGCCCTAAACTCGCTCCTCAAACTTCTTGCCATCCAGCTTGCAGCAAAGCTCCAATGACCGAAGTTCAGCCATTGACTTGCTAGCCTGTTTAGGGTTTTGGGGATAGGGTTTAGGGATTAGGATTTAATGATATTTTGAGGGTTTAGGGATTAGTTTAGGGAAAAGGCTGACAACATTTCTTACAAACCTCTTGCATGTGAAGGATGGTCACAGTTTTGAGATACTGTCATGTGGTGAGGTTGCGATCCTTGTTGGGTATCCTACATGCTAGTAGCGGCCACGAAATCACGGACTCAAAAACGGACCCTGATTTTGACAACCTGCCCGCCCACATGGCTTTCAAAACGACAACAAGACCCCTTTCACCTGGAAACACGCTTGACCGGATGCCCGCTAAGTGCGGGCGTCTCACAGTGCCTTTGGAAATCCTGGCCACGCAGACCAGTCTTATGTTGGAATTTGATTAGTGTTCACCCACCCAACAAAGGTAGCGTCTGTAACAACAAATCATCAAAACGAATTGGGGGTCTGGGGGATCCTATGGCTCTTATTGCAGCTAATGACGGAAGAAGAATCCTTCAGCTCCTACTGAAAAATTGAAAATAATTAGTCAACACAATACCTTACTTTATTGTCAACACCAAATCAAGTAGGGGTCCAAAACAATTTTCTGAAATCTTCACTTTATTGCACTCAGTGGCCGCGGCTTGCCCGCTGGTAGTTCGCCGGAGGCTGGGGCGTCGAAGCGAACTCGAGGCATCGTTCAAAGGCTCGGAAGCCTTTCCCTGTGCTGCTCCACAGACATGACCTGAGTCATACAAGAAGGGGCTGCAAAGGTACTACCTCATCCATTATCAAAGGTACCTGGGATGTACTTGGGCTGTGGCACTATTCTCCACACACCTGCAGACAGTTCTTGTGCTGGGCACAAAGCTAGAACAGCTTGACCCAACAGAACTTAGGGACCCGGTTGCTACAGGGGAAGTAGGTGTGTCTTGCGACAGATGTCTCCCTTTTAGAGCTGTTGTGCGTGTTCCTTGCCCTTGCGAAAATACCCTCGACATCTTCTGCGTCCCAACAATTAACAAGACCCTAAACCCTAAACGTTAAACCCAAACATAGGGCACAGCTAGTACGCTAGCAATCAAGGCGGTCACGCCGTCACTCACTGAAGCCCCAACAAATGGATCGATGCCTTGAGCCACGCGGTTTAGGGTTCAGGGTTTAGGGTTTAGGGTGTAGCGCAATGGTTTGCAACCCACCGAAGCGCTTGTGAATGAAGAGCCTACCGTATGTCTTATGGTCCTCGAAAAGCATCTCGGGCTTTAGGGGTCAGTCTTTAGGGTCCGTGAAGAGGTGTTCAAATCATGCGACCCATCTGCTTTGAACAGATATTGCGACGTTTGCTTCCAATCTTTCTTCTCCTCGCAGCTTTACTTGGAGGTCCATAAGTCTAAGGGTCCAAGTACCTAACCCAAACCCTCTACTATACTTGCTATTGCCAATGAGTCCCCAAGTATCGGCTACACGGACCCTCAACCCTAAACATCCCTATAGATCCCTTGTAAGGGGGGACTAACTCTTGGGTACATGGAGCCTTACTGTAAGTCAAGCCAAGAGACAATGAGTTGCCGCAGCATCCAGGTGCACTGTACAAGCGTGGCAGCTCTTCTGCTGCGATGCCGTGCGAGGCAGGGAAGCTTGCCTACCCCGTTCTCTCTAAAGTTGAAACCATGGGCCCATAGTATGGGCCCTGAACCCTGGGAACCTTACCTACCTACAATATATTCTATATGCACCCCAAAGGGTCCCTAGAATCGCCCCAAAAGCCCAAGAGCCCATATTAGGGGCCCATACTTCCAACTTAGATTCTCGGAATTGCGCAGTTGAAGGATTTATGACTAAGGGCCCCCCCCCCCTCCCGGATAGCAGATTAAGCGATGTGCGCCTAAAGTACACTGTAGGTATGAGGCGTCTTTATGCAGGTGGGCAAGATCATTTGAGTCATTTGAGCCTAGGACCTTGCTAAGGGAAGCTGTTGCCTGGTCCGTGTTCTGGTAGTTGGCTGGCAGAGGAACCCCATCCTCAAAAAAGACCTCACAATAATAACAGTAATAGTAATAATCATGGTAACAATACTAGTAGTAGCAGTAATAATAATGAAAGTAGTAGTAAGAGTAGTAATAATAGTAATCATATGACGTTCTTGGTCTGAGGATATACGGAGCCAATTGCAAACTTCACACTGGCCTGCTGACCCCCGAGTGTCCAATATAGTAGTGCAGGTTAGTGTGCCATGCAACTCTCCCTAGAAGCCCAGGTACCCGTATAGTAGGTTCTTGGGTTATAGATAGTATAAGTTTATATAGGGACCCAAGGAAAGGAACCCAATATGTAGGTAACTGGGCTTCTAGGGTCTACTTGAAGCAGAACCAGCACGATCACCACAGAAGGGCCCTTCTTCATGAAAGAACTTGTGGCAATCGAAACGCTTTCAAAAACGCATCCACACATCTCAAACATCCACAACCTCAGTGTTGATTTCGTGTTAAATGTATCCCCAGTACAACCTATGCGAACAGTTCAACTGGTTGAAGATTGTCTGCAGATTGCCGTTGTCTCCCTGGTTCTTGGTAGAGACAGAGACATCTCCTATGACTGTTGTATAGAGAATGTGGATCCACAAATGTGCGCTAGGCAGCTTGCACTAAGCCTAAGCGACCAAAACCATACACCCTACACCCTAAACCAAAAAGGACCAAGGTGCCCAAGATCTCGTGGTGCGAGGCGAATGTCTCTCTCTGTGCCAGTCTGTAGGTTGATCCTGGGCTGAGGGTTTAGGGTTCCACTAGGGCTATTAGTAACAGAGTTTAAGGTTGTGGGACTATGGAAAATCGAGGAAATTTTGCCCTAACTCCATGCACACCCTGGGCTAGCTCTTGGAGGAAGAGCTGCTCAATTCTGTAGTGCTTTGTAAAAGTTGAACCAAGAAGGATTGTGTTCAGTTCAGTGATGACATACTACACCTAGAAGCCTAAAAAGGCCAATATACTCTTGCTCAATTTTGGGGAGTACAGGATCCCCCCAGATAAAAAAAATGTTACTAACTTAAGAGCAGGGGCTGCTTGCGCGTCTCGAGACTCGCCTCGTATTCCGCTCCAGATATCAAATAGCCTGCAATCAGACTATCCTCTGCATTCATTGCTTCGGGTGCAGAGCTACGCTCAGACCTTGAGGGGTCACAACTGTAAGGACACTTGCGCACCCCAAGCTCTCACCCAAACACCTATACAGACTCCTAAACTGTGCTCGTGCGTTGACAGACAGTACCCGCCCTTTTAATTGGCATTAGAAGAACTCAGGCGCTATGCCGGAATTCTCGTTCATGGAGGAAATCATTCAATACGCATGATCCCTGAACTAGTGCAATTCCTAGGGTTTACTGACGTGTGCAAATGTTGGTTTAGGGGCTCCATGTGACTATCTGCAGCTGTGACTGTCGAGTCCTAAACTTACTGACTGGTGTTTTCAAATGAGCCATAAGGTGTTTTTGGGAGAGGAACGGAACACATTTTTTATTTCCTGGAAGTTTTGGTGTTGAGGGTTTAATCTTAACACCACCGCTCCACCTGTTGTAGAAAGCAATGCAAAACGGGTGATAAAAGGTGATTGATAGTGTTCAGACTTATTCCAACTCTACATTTTGTATTGGGGTGTGGCCTTCTAGAAGGTCGGACAGGACGTAGTCTGTGAACAAGATTTGGGTTCGTTGTTGTTAATGAACTTGGGCTTGTCGTCTAGGGTAAATTGTCTACAATGCAAACCATGAACCATGTGCCATACAGGCAGTACCTCACATGAGCTATAGTCTAAACTCCTAGGATCTCCCTTAATAAGCCCTACAGTACTCCCCCTCATAATCCCCTGTATAAGCCCCCTTAAGGAGTTTCGACTATATACCTCCCATGAAGCCATTCTTGAACAACACTTCACTGCCAAATCGCATGGTGCCCAATGAAAATCGCTCAGAGGTTGTGTGTACCCATGGAATCATGGGTTGCCCTACTACTCCCCTTAGACTGCAGGGTCATAGGTTGCCTCTTCTGAATTGGCTCTCCTTTGAATTCAGGTGGAGCCTTCGGGGGGTAGTAGGGGAACCCGTAAACAAAAGAACGTCCGGGCATCATGTGGAAGTTTCCCTAAATTACTGTTCCCAAAATGGGGGAAAATTATATAGGGCCCCGTATTCTAATAGGAACCTAAACATAGGACCCCGTATTGACAGTAATTTAGGACAATCCCCATGTAGGAACTTCAGAGGTTCCGGGTAGGTCTCAGGTTCATGGCTACTGCATGCACGTTGTGCCCGGCAAGGGGCGGCATGAGGTATGACCCAAAAGCACAGCATTGCGGATGGCTTCTTGGACCTCCAGGGGAGCGGTGAATTACATGATCCATACTCCGAGTGTGGGGTATGCAGGACCTGGGGCTTAGGGCGCAGGATTTGAGGTCTAGAGTCTAGGGCTTGGGATCTAGTATCCTTAGGCAGATTGTCCCCTACGATATCTTACTTCCTTTTGGGGGGGTGCTTCTGTACTTGCAAACAGTCTGACTGAGCTCACATAAGACTGAGTGCGTGCCCTGCATGGGCCGCATGGGATCAGAGATTTTCTATAGTGCCCTGCATGCGGCTCATCATGGTCATTCGTAGCAGCCTCATAAGATGCAACTTTCGATCCACATCCTACATATGCACTTATGTTCATACACTCGCCAACACCATATTCTTACGAAACCCTATCTACTTTCATCGACACCAAAATGCGACCTCTACCTCATGTCGGGATGTACAAGGCATAGGAACTTCAGAGCCAAGAGTACCATCTGTGAGGCTTGACGAGACCTTGCATATCATGGATGAAAACTACCATTGATGCTTTTGTAGGTGTTGCAAGGTCTATTAACCATTCAACCCGTTTGTTTTTGGATTCGGGGAGTCAGCGGTCTCCTCCGCTGATGTCAGGCCCCATGTTGCAAGTTTAGCGCTGATCTTGCACACATCATGGTAGATCGCAAGGAAGTACTTCGGGGACCCTCCAACAATTTGGGGTCCTTTTCGGGTTGGGCTCACTGTGTATCCCTAAGGGTCCAAGGACCCAAATAACAGGGTTTTAGGGCCCAAATACCATTAGTACTTTAGTATTTGGGCCCTAAAGCCCTATTATTTGGGTCCTTGGACCCTTAGGGTATGGTAAGCTTTATCATAACCACTACACGCATCCCCGGAAAGAACACTGCTCTTTCAAAAAAAACGCTGCAGTCCAAAGCGTTCGAAGCCTAACCCCAAACTCCAAATAGCCCAATGTAGGTACTATTTATAGACATTGGGGCCCAATGTAGGTATTATTTATAGACATGGAGCCCCAGGGTAAACCCAAACTCCACGCCCTGAACCCAAAACCCGAAGCAACGGACCAGCAACGGACCCCCAACACACAACACGCCAAGCCCTTCAACCTTGAATTCTACACCCTCCACACCCCAGATCTCATGGTTAAGAGTTTAGGCCCCAAAGCCTGAACCTTTAGCCCTACCTAAAACCCCCAAAGTATGTAAAATAATAGCCCTAAACCCCTAATAATAGCCATAAAGGCAATTTTTTACATACTTTTGGGGTCCAGGTAGGGCTGAGGGCTTCCAAACCCATACAGTAAGCAGCTCTATGACTGCTGGCCTCTTGTCCCATGTCGATCCATGTGCCCGTAGCGCCCATGACTTGCCAGCTTCTGTCGTAGATCCTAAGCTTGCTGGGGTTAGTAGGTACAAGGAAATGTAACGGCACTCCCTTCTTCCCTACTAAGCCCTCAGTAGGCAAGCTTCTTAGGGTTGCAGGCAGGTTAGGGTATACTTATACGTTCATCTTGCTGTATGCAGCGTAGCAGCATGTGTAGGTATTCAGTTAACAACCGCATTGGATTTTCAAACTACCCATGTAACTCTGAGTGGGAAACTATGGTCTAGGGATTGAGTGAGTAGGGTTCGGGGCTTCAGGCCCAGGAATCTGGATCGTGCTTTGTCTCTTGTCGAATGAAGTGGGATATGTTCTTTCATTCGAAAACCTGCAGATAACAAAGGGGTTGACTCTGGTTTGGGAACAAAAGTATCACCCTAAACCCTAACCCTAAACCTTAACCCATAGGGGTTCCAATTCGAGGTTTAGGGTTTGGGATGGCAACTGTCAAGGCATAGCATTATTTTTCTTCTACTTTTGATCGGGTTTAGGGATTAGGGAGGAGGAATTAGTGTTTAGGGATTCTATGGTTCAGGGATTAGGGAGATATTTCGGTTCTTGAGGCTGGTGTCTATAGACTAGTGTAGACTTCTGCTGGGAGTGCGAGGCGCTTTTGAGGATGATACAGCGCTTTTTTTCAGAAGAAACGGCACAATCCAATTTACAAGAGTCAAGCAGGCGCCAGACCTGCAAAGCCATGACCTGGCCATGCTCCTAGAGGTTGCTGCTATGTATTCTTGGATCCATAATACATGAAAAGTGCCCTAACCTGCCATCGCGCTGGTTGTGTTATGCGGGGAGTTCCCATGCATTTGCGGTGTGCACACCTACGTTCTCCGAAGTGTAGGAAACTCCTCTACGCCTGTTCTTCGTTTAGCATCCTGCACATTTGAGGACGACTGCAACATAGAGGGTCTCAGAATTCAATTGGCTACTGGGGGTTCTGGCACAGAATATTGATAGAATAAACGCTTGGAGGCAAAACATGGTACGTGTACCAGTCGGGTAGTTGCATGCGCACTCAGCAATAAAACTTTCTTGGACAAGGCACTCGTCGATCTCGGAGCGGAGCTTGCTAGAATCACCTTCTTCGGGCTGATAGGCTAGAACTTAAGGCATCGGATCTGAATTTGAGATTAGGATTGAGAATGGAAGGTTTGGAGAACGGTCGGGATTAGGGCCAGGGATTTCGGGCTAATGTTTTAGGGTTTGGCTTTGTTCTTGGGATTTAGTTTTTAGGCTCAATGACATTGGGGGTTGGGGGCATGACCGTTCGAACTTCATACAAATACAAAATACCAGGTTCAGAGTAACCACCATAATAATAAGGGTACCCTTTTCCCTAATCTTCACCTTTTATAAGGAGACTCCAAAATTTAAAGGGAAGAAGGGTACTACTGGGGTACCTAGAATACAACCCACCCTTAATATTCAAGTTTCCCCCAGAAGGGATCTTATGTTGTGAGAGAGGCTTAATGAGGTGGGTGGGGTGGGTGGGGTGGCTGAGTGTTTAATGCTAGCACGACGGGATTGCGCGGCATGCAGGCCACTATCATGCAGGGCTCGTAGCATGTGGGAACACTAACCGGAATGGTCCAAGTACCTAAGAATCATACACTTACCCAAAACCTAGACCAAAATCACTATTACCCAAATCCCAAGTACCCAATTATTGGGTACATGGACCCTCTGGGTAAGATTTGGGCAAGTCTTCTCCATGGTATTTGTTGTAAGCCACATAAAGCGAAGAAGTTGTCGGTCATGACAACTACCTGGACCGCAACAATATGTAAAATGACAGCCCCAAACCCTTAGGGTTTAGGGTTTAGGGCTTAGGGTTCAGGGTGGGTTCAGGGTTTAGGGTTAAAACTAGCCGAAAAGGCAATTATGCTACATACTTTTGGGGTTCAGGTAGACTCCCACTACCCCCTTAATATCCCCTACACTAGTCCCCTACATAAGCCCTTCTATGACCCCCTGAAAGAAGTTTGAATTATGGCTCATCTATTGCGGGGACGAGGTCTAGGAAAACCCTGACCCTTGAACCCTGAAACCGTTCCGTGGGTCTTAGGTTCAGGGTCCAGGGCTCAGGGTTTGAGGTTAAACATTAAGCTACAAATTTCAAACCCCAACTCCCCATCTTGGGCTCGTGATGTATAGTCCCCCATGAGTAGATAGAATATGGGGTATAACATTGGGATCTTAATGTTCCAAAGCCATATTCCATCTCCTCAAGGCTGGCTATACCCTAAACCCTTAACCCTAAATAGGAGTTTCCATTTTCTCTTCCGTTATTCCACTATAACCCCATCCATTATCCCCCTTTAGTAACCCCTATATACTCTCTGTAGAATCCCCAGTGAGTAGTGTTTTTTGGTGGTTGAACTTAGTAAGATAATATTCCAGATATAAAATACTATACCCCAAAAGGGAGGATAGAATCTTACTCTATATTGGGTACCATATTATCCCCGAATAAAATACTACTCATCCCTAAACCCTAAACCCTAGACCCTAAACCCTAAAAAGTAGTTTCCATTTTCTTTTCCATTATCCCTTTATATCCCCAATATAACCCCTAAATATAACCCAAGTAGGGGACCCAAGGATCCCCATAACCTCAAGGGTCCCCTAAGGTTGGAAGTATGGGCCCCAAATCTGCGCCCCCTGTTGAACCCCAAACATCGAAGCCGAACCCAAACGCTGAGCCCTAAACTTTAGACCCTAAACCCCAAGCCCTAAACCCTAAACATTAAGCCCTGAACCCCAAAGCCTAAACCTCAAGCCCTGAACCCTAAAGGCTAAGCCCCAAATCCTAAGCCCTAAGCCCTAAACCCTAAACCCCCTAAACCCTAAACCGAGTCACTGGTGCCTGTTCGGCGCGCAGGGCGGCCGAGCGAGCTTGCCTGTTGCTCAGCCTCCGAGGATGAAGATTTAGGGTTTAGGGTTTAGGGGTTTTGGGGTTTAGGGTTTAGGGGTTTAGGGTTTAGGGGTTTAGGCGTTTAGGGTTTAGGGTTTTAGGGTTTTGGGATTGCCCGAACCATCGTCGTAGTACTGGACCTAGAGACAAAATCCTCAGCTCTCTAGACCCTAAAACCCAAGCCATAAACCCATAGACCGTAATCCGCAATTAAACCCCAAACCCCTACATAAATTCAGTTTGAACTTAGAACATTGATTGTCCGTTTGCTTATCCAGTGTCGGCAATTACTTTGCCCGCCCTGAACCCTAAACCCCATTAAGTACATCAAAAAAAATCTACACCTTTTCCATGTGCTTCTCCAGTTTTTGAAAATTACTTAATTACTTAGGCCCTATAAGCCCTAAACCCTATTCATTACCTGAAATAAAAGCCTACACCCCGCCTGAATGGCGCGCCAGATGGCTTCCTGAACATGAGGATCTTCCAGGAGTTGATCCGCTGAGGCGCACGGCTGCCGGGACGCAGGTAGTCCCATGGCACTTGGAACTTGAATTGGTGTTTTGGAAGTAAAGGTTTACGTAGAGGCGTGAGTTACCTGCTGGTTGTAGGGTTCGGTTTTAGGGCTTGGAGTTGAGGGTTTACTTGCAAGTGAGCAACAGAGAATGCAGAAATCGGTTTCCAAAGTAAAAGGAATGTACAGGGGCTTGTAGTAGAGGGATTCGGTCCATTCCATACTAACAGACAGTAAGAGCAGAGTCTAGAGTTGTTACCTTCGCTTTTTGTTGCTTAGCATGAGAGTGTTGGGAGTGTCATGATGGCATAATGGCCAGGAGCTTTTGCCAGAAAACGAACCCAATACTTACCACGTGCTACGTGAACTTCTTTTCACATTTTCATCACTTCTGGCTTGGGACGTTGAGTCTTGTCACGTTGCGCATGACCGGTCTAGAAGCGGAGGCCTGTATCCGCCTTCACCCCAGGTGGCCTTTCATGGTTTCGAAGCTAGAATGCAACGCGTTTGGCTGCAAGCCTTTCGCAAGGCTGCGGCGCGAGGCTGTGTTGCAAAAAGACCTGGCACCAATAAGGAGCCACAGAATAATGTACACATGTATATGCACACAAATGAACAGATAGAGGGATGTATGTATGTATGTACGTATGTATGCATGTATGTATGTTTTCCGGAATTAGGGGTCAGTTTGAGGGAGTCCCTGTCATAAGTATTATAGTGCTTCGTTGTGTGAAATTGGTAGCCACATTCTCGGAGATGCATGCTAAGTGGATGATTAGCTTTACCAACATGACAGAATGAATCTCGAACCACAAAATTGACAACCATGTAGGACCCAGCGCAGACCCTCGAACCCCTAACATGTTTCCTGCATCATCCCTCATCCCTGTGTCGAGGGCCCTGGAGTCAGCTGGTATACTCTCTCCTCATACGAACCCGGGAATGTATGGCCTAAACAATAACAAGAAGAAACCGAATGCCAATACTGACAGAGCACACTACAGTTCCATGCCGCTATAAGTTGAGAAAGATATTGGCAGTCATCTAGGCCTCTACGCCAATACATATGTAAGCGTCTAACAGTATTGATGCTCTTGGTAACCGCTCTGCTCCTCAAAGTTTCTTTCTGATCACGGTCCTTCAATCCCACTCAAACCTATACGCGCTAAATCAAAAAACCATCTGGCTTTCAATAACTTATCTATCCTGGGAAGAAGTCAGTGCCAGAACTCCAACACAAGATCACCCCGAGCCATCAAGAAATAGTAGTACTAGAAAGACTATTACTAGATTTTAAAAGACTAGCACTAGTAATGATAGTAGCGATAGTAATAGTGATAGTAATCGTAAT
>CAJNIZ010046748.1:261982-281791 GCA_905231905.1 Symbiodinium pilosum
GGGGGGGGGGGGGGGGGGCGGCGGCTTATGGCCAGGAAGAGACGGCGGGGGAGACATTACAACAAGTGGTAAAGGACAACCCAGAAGAGGCAAGTTCATAGCCTAACCTTCCCTGAGCCCTAAAACCACACATTTTAACCCTCCCAAGCCTAAACCCTAAATCCTTAGCCCTAAACCCTAACATTTAAACCCTCAACCCTAACCGTAACCCATCCCTGGCTGGCTGAGAGCCGCTCCCAGGTACACGGCGGCTTCTCAATCACGCCTTCACACAGGTGACTTGTTTACGGGCCTAGGGCTTACCGCGACCCCAGAAGTGGGCATCCCAAATGCCCAAACCCCTAAACGCCAACACCAAAAACAACGGTTTTATGCGTTTGGGGCCCTAACCCTAAGACTCCAAATAGCCCAATGTAGGTCTTATTGCTAGGCATGGAGCCCTAGGCTTCAGGTTGGATCCAAGCCGGTTTTTTCGGGTTTAGGGTTTAGCGTTGGGGTGCAATCTTTAGTTTAAGGTGTCGGGTGCATGTGCTCGATGATACGGTATTCGGCGTAAGCATCACTTTGCAGAGGGAAGTTGCTCCAGCAAAACATCAGGAAATGAGGACTTGAGATTTATGATCAGAAAGAAAGGGTCTAAGCATAGGAATTTATATGAGGGCACTAACACCTAATCCCCAAACCCTAAACCCTAAACCCTACCCTAAACCCTGAACCCAAAACCCGGCGTGGCTTGTGAAGACCCTCCCGCACCTGAAGGTACCTTAGATGTGAGAGCTTCCACAAAATTAAGTGGTCCCTTTTTGGGGTTCAGGGCGGGCTTTGGGTCTAGGGAGGGGTTCCCACAACAAGAAGATACCTAAACCCTGAACTCTAAGCTCCTAAGTCCTAAGCCTTTTTCGTCCCCAATCTGCAAAACTACCATGTAGCGAAGTCAGGCGAAGCCCTAAACCTTGTATTGGGGTTTTATTCGGGTTATATTAGGGTTGTATCAGAGTTATATTGGGGCTATAACAGGGTTATATTAGGGTTATATTGGGGTCTTGCGCCGGTAAGTTGCGGGACTCACAGATGTTGATCTCTTGGCTGAAAGGGCTTGCTAAGGCGCCCTGAAACTAGGTTTCGCTATTTGGGGTTTAGGGTTTAAGTTCAGGGTCTCATTTGGGATTTTGTATACTTCTAGCATGATACCATAATTGTTGATCCAGGAAACCTCAAGGAGGAAAGGCACATTTTTCGCAAACCCCCACTTGAGTGCAAAATCTAGCCGAAATCACGCGCAGTAAGCTGGTACCTCTATCAGGACTCTGTAACCCTTAACTTGCTTGTTGTAAGAAGTGAACGAACGGAAGAACAAAATCAAGTTCCTACATTATTCGGGATTACAACTGGGGCTACTGTAGGGCTCGATTCCCTCACTGCCTATGAACCCGAAAGGTCAACCCTAAACTCGCCCCAACCACCGCATCTCAACTCCCTGCCGGAAGCAGGTAAAATCATGGCCCAAAAGCCCCAAACTCCGCCAACAAGGCTAGGGTTTAGGGTTGAGGGTTCAGGGTTTAGGGTTTAGGAGTTAAGGGTTAAGGGTTTAGGGGTTTAGGGTGTAGGGGCAACCCAGGTCTCGTTAGCCAGCCAAGCTCTAAGCTACAGTTTACAGCCGCATTACACTTCACAGACATGACAGAACCCAGGGTCGCAACTGGACCTTACATTACTGGTTCTTAGTATCTAGGGAATATCGGAATATGTTGCCTAAGGATTATATTCCGCTATTGCCTCTAAGAACCTGTAAGCTTTTAAGGCATATTTGCCACAAACCACAAGCACATTGCTGGGTTCTGAGCGGTGCTTTTAAACCAAGAGCCGCAGATTTATCAATCAGTGTGTGGGCTATATAAACTCCTAGTAACCTAGTATCCCCCTTAGAACCCTATAGAGTTTCGGGTTTAGGGATATGAGCTACAGTCTAAACTCCGTGTATCCCCCTTAACAACCTGTAATACTCCCCTATATAATCCCCATATAACCCCCTTCGAGGAGTCTAGACTATAGCTCAGGTGGGCTACTACATCAATGAATACACAATCGAGCCAGGGGTGCGCAAAAGGGGAAGTCTTCAGAAGCAAAGCAGACGGTCACAAATGTCCCATAGTCTAACTCCTAGTATCCCCCCTAATAACTCCTATAATAGTCCGAAAAATAATCCCCTACATAATCCTAAACCCTAAACCCTAAACCCTAAATCCCCTTTAAGGAATTTAGACTATAGCTCAAATGGGCCTTGCGCATTCTTCGAGCGTATGTCCACCTGAGCTGGACAATCAACTCATGGACCCAGAGCTGGGCATCTGCGAAATTGTAGGCTAGGAGGACCCCCCACCCTGTAATGGTAGTATAATAGGAACACAATAGGACCCTATTTAGGGTTTAGGGTTTAGGTCCCACTTAGATTACACCACCTCAATATCGGGATACCTGAAGCACGACCGACGCTCTTGTAATCTCCCCACAGAAAATTGGGGTCTGAATGGCAAAGGAAGGCCTCTTTGCAGCACCTTGAGGTTGAATGTGGAATGTTGTTCATTGCTCTACGGTCTAGTTTAGGATTTAGGATAATTGCTGCAGAAGTTCAAGGATTTAGTTTGGGGTTCAGGGTCATTGTTGAACGGGCTAGACTGAGGTTTCCTTGTCTTGTTCGGGTCAGTCTGGAACTACGTATTTAAAGCGTCACACTCAGTGGCGCAAAGCCAATCTCAAAGCAACGAGCTAGGTAGGCCAAATCTCAAACACCTCTGCTACTATAGCAGCTCAGTAGCCGAAAGGCGCTATAGTATGACCAGGCCATATATCTGGTGCTGTTCCGTATGTAGGAAACTATGTTCACGCTGAGAAGCTTCACTTCAATGGCAATACGGAAGGATGCTTTCACTTCTGCACGACCGCCCAAGCTTGCAACCCTCGCGCGTGACATGTATATGTACATGTGCATAAATATGTGGGTATGAGTCTGTGGACATACATGTGCCATTGCACAGCCGAAAATGGATGTATTGAAGCACATGTAAAAGTTCCGGGTGCATCAACTCTAGGTCAAAGCCCTAAACCTTGAGCACTAAACTGGCAGCCCTCAATTGCCCCGAGTCCTAAACCCTAAGCCCTAAGCTTCGAACCCTGGACCGTAAAACCTCAGCCCAAAGCCCTTAACCCTAAACCCTAAACCCTGAACCCTAAACCCTAAACCCTGAACCCTAAACCGTCAAACCTAAACCCTAAGCCCTGAACCCCTAAACCTAAAATCGTCAACCCTAGGCCTCAAATTTGCAAACCCTACTCGGAGGCCCACAAAACATAGGTAACTGCTTATAACTGGGCTTATAACCCTACTTATAATCACCCTAAATGGGCTTACAGGGGTTACCCCAAGTATTGGTAAGGTCATAATCCCAGTTATAAGTAGTTCCTAAGTCCCGTGGGCCTCCAAGTACGCCCGCATATCCTGCTCACCGCGGGGCCAGCTGGGGGGCAGTGTCCTTGTTGTCAATGCGCGCATAAAAGTCCACAAGCCTCTGGTTCTCGCAGAGTGAGCACTTGAGGGTTATCGTAGCAATCCAAATAGCCCAACGCAGGTATCATTTACAGATGTTAAGGCCCAGTGTAGGTATTATTTGTATACTCGGATCCCTAGAGCTATGGTTTAGGGTTTAGGATTCAAGGCTTTTTCTTCCGGGTTCAGGTTATTTTATCGGAGCCCATGTACCCCATAATTGAATTGGTGGGATTTTGGGACGAGTAGGTGTAATACAGGTTTTGGGTAAGCATGTGATTATTGAGTTAGGGTTAGGGTTCACAGCCAACCGGTTTGGGCCTATTGGTTGTAGATTTGATTTGGCACAGGAGTTCTCAGACCTTGTGTACCTTGGGTACCTCAGGAATGTGTAAGGAGACGAAGGTGGGCTTTCCTCTTAGAGATTCTATTCGGATTTTTGCGAAACACTGAAACCCTGAGCCGTCAGCCTACAAGACCCATAACTCTGCCATTGCAATATCAGGCCTTGTAGTAGACATGCTATAGAGATCGATTCAATCCCTGTAGTACCCCGGATTTTGCAAGCGAGTGACGGTCGGAGCTGTCTCACAGCCTGCGGCAAAAGTTAAAATCCACAGCATGCTCATGCTCCACACAACCATACTGGCAAAACATTTTTTTCACAACTGCTTCTGGTCAAATCCCAAGCGGGGGTTTCCTAAAATGGGCTACCATTTTGGGGGTCCCCATAATAAGCACTATAGTAGATTAGGGTCTATATTGGGGTACAACGCCTTAGGGAAATTAACCCCTAAACCCTAAACCCTATCCAACCATAAGGGTATTGGATACTTGGACATCTCGAGGATTTCAGACTGCACGACTGCTTTCAATGCCACGGAGATCTTCTTCTACCCCTGCCCCCAGGGTATAGAGTGATCTACAAGGATGTATAGGGTTAAGAGTGAAGGGTTAAGAGTCCCTGTACCCAATAATTAAGCACTTGGGATTTTGGGACTAATAATTGTAATGCAGGCGTTGTGTAAGTGTATGAATATTGGGTACTTGGACCCTTAGGGTTTTGAGGGTTTCTCATTAATGGGGTACTCTTACACATCTAGGGCTCTGTAGGGTTCAGTACGGATTATGGAGGTCGTCCTCCGGAGCGTAGCGGGATCATCGTTTATGGGTTTAAGGATTAATTCGGGCACTTTCCATGTCGGCAGGCAACCATAAATCCGAAATTGGAACTTGCACAATGTGTCTAGCCATGAGCGGGTGGCATCGATTGTCTCCTACTGATACAGACATGTGCGTGAACCCCGCTTCAAAGCTCTACACCCTGAATTGTCAACCCTAAACCTTAAACCCTAACCCTCAAATCTCAAACCCTAAACCCTTGTCGACCTTCGACTCTACACCATTCTTCTAAACTCCTCTGCCTTGCATCTTGGCGGCCCGAAATCCAGACTTCCCGTGTCACAGGGCCTAGGGCAGTTAGGGACATCACAAAATGCAACCCCTGAAGCCTTCGACAAACAAACCTCGTCAATACCCAGCCTTCGAAAAGAAGATGTGCAATCCCAACCCCTACAATGTAATGAGGACCCTTGAAGACGTCATGATCGTCATTGGTTCCTTTTCGGTGATGTGGTAACCAAAGCCCCCTTCTTGACCCTATGAGCGCCCAAAACCCCAAAACTAAAAGCCCTAAACCCTACACCCTAAACCCTAACCCTAAGCCCTAAGCCGTAAACCCTAAACCCTAAACACCTCGAAGCCCAGAACCCGAACCGGGCAGCCTGGGGCACTTGACGGTAGGACTTTCGGAGGGCGTCCTGCAGAGGGTGACAAAGCAACGCCCGGTGAGACAGTTATAGTCCCCCTTAAGTAGATAGAATATGGGGTATATAGGGTTTAGGGTTTAGGGTTAGGGTATATGGGGTTTAGAGTTTAGGGCATAGTCCCCCTTAAGTAGATAGGGGTTATATTGGTGTTATATTGAGAGAATGGAAAAGAAAATGGAAGCTACCATTTAGGGTTTTGGGTCAAGGGTTTAGGGTTTAATAGTCCCCCTCAAGTAGATAGAATATGGCTTTGGGCAGATTATAGTAAGATCCCCATATACCCCAAATTCTATCTACTTAAGTGGGACTATAGCCTTAGCCTTCAAAGTTTCGTGATTTTGGATACCCAACCCCCCAAATGAGGACCACGACCATCACGTGCCTCTTCCAGGCTTCGAGGTTCTTCACTACAGGGATTGGTGTTGCTCGAATCCTCTTACTGCCTATATTGATCTGAGCGAAACCACTTCCTGATACAATGCCTTGCCCCCTTGATATCATGAACCACCACCCCAACGAGTTGCTAGCTGGCTGCGGGAAATATTCAATATGAGGAGGGGTGCCATTTTGACCAAAAAAGCTGAATCTTCGTACCCGCACAGGACCTAGACCGGAAAGTAAGGCTTCAGGTTCAGGACACCAAAGGCCAAGACTCAGAAGCCAGAACGTGGCATCCGAAAGGAAGTGCCATGAAGTTGTTAGGAATGCAAAGAAGGGGCGCTTTTGATACCACCATGAATATCACTTCTGACCTTAACCCTATTTCTACAACAGCCCCCCACCAGGCCTGAAATCACATTCCCAAAGTCCTAGCCCTTAACCCTAAACCGAAAATCCTAGCTGTCAAACTCGAGAAGCCCTCAACCCGCCCTGTCAAGCTGATTCTATCCAAGGCTCTTCTGGGTTGCTGTTAAGGAACTTGAAATAAAGTTACTGTTGAGGAAACCTTATTTTCACTTTGTCTATATAAACATATATATATATACATATATATAGCTATTATGGTAACTTAATTTAGGTTCCTTAACAGCAACCCTGTATTCCGAGGGTCGGAGGACCCAAATGGAAGGCACTCAGGCTAAGCCCCAACGCATGGAGTGAGGAACCTAGCCCTAAACCCTAAACCCTAAACCCTAGCCCCTCCTCGGGCACCACTCGGCCCGTATGGTGGCCGCGACTGCTGGCTCGGGCCTGGACCATTTGCCAATCTGCGACCTGAAGCGTCTGTTTGAAGACTCAAATTGAATAGGTTCATGGCGGTTTAGGGTTTATGGGGTTTAGGGTTTAGGGTTTAGGGTTTATAGGGTTTAGGGTTTATGGGGTTTAGGGTTTATAGGGTTGCATTGGATAGAGGAAATCTTGCACCACTTAGGATCTCCTCAATACCAAAGACCATGGAGTACAGGACATGTTGGGGGGGTGTACAATTGCCTCTCAGTATAGGTGCCCCACGGGTTTAAGTTTGGGATTTCCATTCTGAGGTTGGGGTTTAGGCTTCACAGTCTCAACAATGCAAAGTTTGAGATAGACCCATTGACCATTTGGTGTGAGTTTGCGTCAGATCGTAAGAGTTCAACAATCAAAGCGTACAAAGCCGCACAAGCCCTAAACAAACTGGCGATCATAGAGGACCATGAGAAAACAATTCCCTCATACTATTGCTCAACACCCCACACGCCTAGTACTTCAACCCTCAACGCTCATAATCCTAAACCTCAAATATTCCCCTTCAGAAACTAACTACTGGGCCCCATATTCAATAAAAGGGGGGGGTATTATATGAGCTATAGTCTAAACTTCTAGTGTCCCCCTTAACATCCCTATAATACTACCCTTTAACTTTATAATCCCCTATATAACCCCCTTTAAAGACTTTAGACCCTAAACCCTAAATCCTTAATCCTAAACCCTAAATCCTAGAACCCTAAACCCTTTAGGGAGTTCAGACTATAGCTCACATGGGTATGAAGAGATTACCAGGTGGAGGGCTGTCATGCGGATATTTCGGTTCCCCAGGATGCTGTTGATACGAAAACTAAAAGTCCAGCATGACCTCAGAATGTTCCTGAGGCTCCTATAGTACCAGAATTCCCAAGGTTTATGGTACTTGGGATTCTTAATCTGGAAGTTTCCTAGAATCGGAGGACCCCAATATAGACCCCAATATACTATCATCCTTAACATGGGGACCCCCAAAACCGTACACCTAGATTGGGCAAACCCACATATCCCCTTCTTGAGGAAAATGCGCGGATTGCCTTATAACGCGCTTACTTCATGGTGGTCCCTTTTTGTGGCACCTGGACCCCTAGGTTGTGGCCGTCTTCAATGCATTTGAAGAGGAAACCGCTGAGGATAAGGAGGTGACCGCTCTCCAAAAGATGCCAGGGCAGTCACCCAAAACCCTAAACCCTAAACCTTCGGTACTACCCTCCCCCAGTAACAGTCTATATTAGGGGTCCTATTAAGAGCTATATAGAACCATATTATAGTTATTATCCAACTGTTACTGAAGGGGGGGAGTATCCAATCTATACCCTAAACCCCTAAAACCTGAAACCCTAAACCCTAAACCCAAAACCCCTAAACCCTGAACCCTAAACCTCAAAACCCTAAACCAAGAGGTGAGCTCTTCCGCTCAGCTTTGGGTTCAGGTGAGCTATAATCTAAACTCCTAGTATCCACCTTTTTAACAGCCCGTAAATTACCCCCCCCCCCCCTTATATAATCCGCTATAAAAACAACCTTTAAGTAGTTTAGACCCTAAACCCTAAACCCTATTTCACCCTAAACCCTACAGAACGCCCTTCAAGGAAGTTAGACTATAGCTCAGGTGAGAACTAGAACCTTGAACCTGAAACCCTCCACGGTACTACAGTATAATGGGGTGCATATTGGGGTTATATAGGGATAATGGAAAAGAAAATGGAAACTGTAGGGATTATAGAGATGCTGTCAAGGGTCCAAGGACCCAAAGAATGGGATTTGAGGACCCAAATACTGCAATCTGAACGTTCTTCGGGACGGAATACCCCATTCTTTGGGTACCTGGACCCTCCAGGCAATTCCTCACTATCTCATGTGAGAAGGAGGTCTGTCTCATAGCTGGGTGGTGGGGATTTTGGTCAGTAGTGGTACTTGCAATCACACGGTTTAGGGGTACTTCTAGCTGCATAGGGATTGTAGTCGAGGGTCTTCACATGATTCGGATGGGGTTTGGGGGAAAAGAACATCACAGGTATTGGTGTATAAGGATTCTAACGAAACATCAGGTTGGTAGTCATTCAGGCACGGGAATCGCGGCATGGATTGGAGGAATTCCGCCAGGGATTGTGTAAAGATTCCCTCTATCAACTTCCATAAGCAGAACCCAGTTTCCCTTCGATTTATATTTCCTTTAAGTCGGTTCTGCATGATTAGAAGAACTAGTCAAGCTTCTACACCTGCGAAGCACATAGGTCTAGCGCTTTAAGCCTGAAGAGTGTGGGCTTGGGTTGGCGCGGTCTAGGGTTTCTGACTCATCCAAAGGGTCCATGTAGGTATATAGTATATAATATATAATATATACTTGGCCCCCAAAGTAGGTGTATGGGAACCTCTTTGGGCCCAAAGTATATACCATATCCCTACATGGACCCTTTGGGTCAGGCTCAAGGTAACACAGTGCCAATGCGGATGTCTAGTATGAAATTGTGAGGAGTGGCAAGGGCACCGAAAGCCTGCCAAAGATGTGTGTCCCTTCTCCCTAATAACGAAAATCACTCCCGCATGATAACAAATAATGGAACTGAAAAACATTCCTTAATAAAGAATACTTCGGTGTAGTGACAATGTTCACTTGTTCGGCAGGTGGGATGAATGGGGCGTCCAGGATTCAGGTTCGAGACGCTAATGTTTCATGACAGCCCTGCCAAGCCAGACCTGTAAAGCCAATGACCTCAAGTTTAGTAGCACGTACTAACTGAGTGGTGAGCATAACAATCCCTAGATATTTCCCCTTTTCCCTACTCACCCCTATATATATGTATATACCCCATTACAATGTAGTTTCCATTTCTTTTCAAGTATCCCGAGTATCCCTAAAACTTTGGGCAATTGGGATTAAAGGCAGTCTCTGCCCTCCGAACCACAGTTTGGCGAAATGATCTTTTGAGCCTTTGTCTCTGCAAACTTGCAACATTATGGTGGCATGCTCTTCTGCAAACATGAGGGCTGTCTTGCCAAAGCCACTCTCTGTACACTCTCTGTACGGCCGTGGGGGCGGTCGAGGGTGGGGGGTTGGTGAGAGGCGATGGGGGTGCGAGGCCTCGTTGAAGGGCTATTAAAGTCTATGGCCGTTGTGGGTGAGAGGCGATGTGGGCGTGGGGTCTCATTAAGGAGCCATTAAAGTTTTTTTCCCAAGTTCTGTACATGCTGGGAGAGTTGTGGGACCTGAGTCCAAAAGCAGCCGTGCTATCTTCGTGTAATCATTCTCAGCTGCAAACATGAGGGCCGTCTTGCCATACCCATCTTTCAGTTGCTTGTCAGCACCAGCAGCCAAGAGCTGCCGCACGATCTCCACATGGCCATTCCCAGCTGCAAACATTAGAGCTGTCTTGCCAATGCCATTCTTCTGGTCCTTGTCAGCACCAGCGTCCAAAAGCAGCCGTGAGATCTTCATCTGGCCATTCTCAGCTGCCAACATGAGGGCTGTGTATCCACAGAGATTCTTCAGGTCCTTGTCAGCACCAGTGTCCAAAAGCAGCCGTACGATCTCCTCGTAACCATTCTTAGCTGCGAGCATGAGGGCTGTGTAGCCAGAAACAGGACGACTCGCCAGGTTCGGGCGAGGATCGGCTTCCAAGAGCAGCCGTGCGATCTCCACATGGCCCTTCTCAGCTGCGAGCATGAGGGCAGTGTAGCCATGGCCACTAAGGCCGCTCTGCAGGTGCTTGTCAGCACCAGCTTCCAAGAGCAGGCGTGCAATCTCCACGTGACCATTCGCAGCTGCCAGCATAAGGGCTGTGCTGCTGCTCTTTCCATTCCTCGCGTTCTTGTCGACACCAGCTTCCAAAAGAAGCCGTGCGATCTTCAGGTCGCCTTGTACGCATGCTGCAGTAAGCTCTTCTGCAGCCTCAATCTGCTGCACCGCGGTCGAAATGGTCAAGAGGACTAATTGTAAGCCGATGGGGGCATCTAGCTTCGTGGAATTGTCCATGGTGTTACCATTGTGCAGCAACTTTTGCATGCACGTCGGGAAGCATTGAAGACTGCGCAGTAAAGCTTTCAATTCCCTCACATTCGAGATCTCATCCATACTGATTGCAGGCAGCTCCTGGCCTGACACCTGCCATATGCGGAGCATTCCGGCAACAACGCTCAACACACCACCAGTGTTTGTTGAACAAATGCGAGCCACATCTATGGTCATGTTAGAGTCATGTTCCTATGGCTCTACAACACAGGAACAGCCCTGAGAACAAGCGCATTGCCGGCATGACTGTCGCGTTGCGTTCATGTCCTACAGCTGGGTTTTTGTGACAAGGCAGCATCGAGGATGTGCTATGAACTTTACATCCTCAACCCTGGTTCCTGAACCGAAGCGGGCTGAGGCACAACTGCGCTCTCAAATATTACCAAGCTTGGGGGCAACATTAGACGAGTCCTTCCACCTGCTATATTACGTCACCATGAGCACCTGCGACTTTCTGAAAGACCAGAGTCTCACCAAACAAGTTCTCGTTCGCTCAAGCTTGGGGAGTGGTACAAGATTTCTTGCCAACAACAATGCCTTTTCAAGCTTCTTGATACGGTATCCCTGCAAGACGCTCCAGAATCCCCAAGGCAATCTACATCATCCGTAGCCCCTATGAACACCTGACCACCACAAGTGTGCCAAAAACCCTGAAGGTTCCCACTGCATTAGCGTTTAGGGTTTACGGATAAGTTGCCATTGGGTTCTTTGCCTCATGATACCTCGAATTCTTGCCTGAAATCTTGACATGGCGGCGCCACAAGAAAAACTACATAAGTTGTAGAATTGGCTCCCATTATGGAGAACATAGGCGTATATGTATGTATATACATATGTATATATATATATACATATATGTATATACATATGTGTGTGTACATGTGTGTATGTATACATATACATACATGTATGTGTATATATGTATATAAATACACGAATGGCTACAATTGGACCCATTCCCCCCTTCCCGACAACACAGGGGCAGCATCAGGAAAAAAGAGCTGCAACCCCGAACCGTTAAACTCCTAGACCCTCAGCCCTTAGCTGTCAATCCCTAGACCCGAAGCCCTAAACCCATGTACATCCTAAACGCCTACAACCTGAACCCCTAAACTCCAAAGCCCTACACCCTACACCGCTGCGCAGCATCCGCGTTTGTGAGGCAAGAAGCCACGGTACCACTCTAAGCTCACAGACACGAAGCAAAAACTCCTACAACCACCGCCTCCCCATCCCCGAAATCCTAAATAGCCCCCTTTTAGATTATAAAGGGATTCCATCTTCTCAGGTCTCTGCGACATGGAACAGAGCTATCCTGTACTGGGGGTGCTCCTGCAGCGCTCACGGCTTGGGGGGTTTAGGGTTTGGGGTGTAGGGTTAGGGTTTATGCCATGCATAGGATGTCCTCACTAGGCACAGTTTAGGAAATGCACGGGAGCCCTAAGCACGCAGCTTGCATGTCCAGGGGTTTAGGGTTTAGGGCAACATCCAGATAAACTTTTCGCCTTGGTTGCCCACGGCTTTTTGTCTTTACCTGTTCTCGATACCAAGTGAAGTTGTTCTGGTTTTTAGTGGGGTTACTGTGAGGAAATATGTATGTTAAAAACCGCATGGATATGAGCTACATGCAGTCTACACTCCTAGTATCCCCCTAATAACCTCTGTAGTTTAGACTTTATGAATAATATATCTCAACTGAGGGCCCAAGATCTGACTGACGCTGCTATAGGAGGCTACCTCAATTTCTGCGGTATACACATATGGGTGGTTGTCAAAATGATGGTCTTTTTTGGGTCTCTATTACAATACGGCACCTAATATCTAGGGTACCTAAAAAGGGACCACAATTTGGACAACCACCCATATAGGGGCCTGTACCATATCAAAGGGCGCCTTCTTTGGATCCACCCGTGCCATCTAGAGGACCGACTTGCCGGTCAGTGGATGAAGGCCTAAGACTTCTTCAAAGTAGTCATGCATGATTTCCTATTGTAACTCCCCCAATTTCCGTCAAACATTCAATGACAGGTTGTGGAGTGCATGTATTCGCATGTATTTTCTTTCTGTGTAGTTTTTTTGTTCATGGGAGGGAAGGACAGGATCCTGAAATCCTTCATAACAACCCCTCAGCGTCCAAGGTCGCACGTATCATGGCCTCAGGCACCAGATACCACACGGTTTAAGGGTTTAGGGTTTAGGGTCCTGGTCTTTGGCACTTGTACTACTCCCTTCCTTCCCTGCTAAGAAGCAGCAATAGTACGGCTTGACACTGGGCCTGGCAACAGGAATACCTGCGAATAACATACCCTATCAATCCCAGAGCCCTGGCGCATGCAGTCTTACCTGGCCCTTTTGGAAGTTCATGTAACCTACTACTTATAGTTGCTACGTGGCACTGAGGACCCCTACTAAGGGTTAACAATCTAGGTGCCTATAATAGGAGTAGAAGGGAATCCCAAAGGATTGAGTGTCTAAGGTCCAAGATAAGTCCCAAGAGCAAACCCTTAACCCTCAACCCTACACCTTAAACCCTTACTAAACCCTAAACCCTTACTAAATCCTAAACCCCTAAACCCTGAACCCTAACCCCTAAACCCTACACCCTAAACCCTTAACCCTAAACCCTTAACCCTAAACCCTTACTTAACCCTAAACCCTAAATCCTAAACCCTAAACCCAGGAAGGCCACGGGATGCCACGCACCCAGGCTCCTTTCGGATGCGACGAAACTCGGAGGCATACCTTGAAAGGAGGGAAGGTTTAGGGTTTGGGGCTTAGGGTTTAGGATTTAGGGTTTAAGGCTTAGGATTTTGGGTTTAGGAATGTATTTGGAAAAATTGGGTGGGGGGGCTCCCTTTAAGGGGAACATAGGGGTGATATTGGGACTTACATAGGGTTTGGGGGGTCCTTTTAAGAGGAACATAGGGGTAATGGAGGGGTTTATGTAGGGTTTAGGGTTTGGGTAATTCATTAAATTGGGGTCCCGTTTTGGTACCCCGAATTCTTAGGTGCCGTAATAAATGTGCGATAACAAGAGAGCTCCTAATTCTGAGAATTCACCATTTGATTTGCTGAGCTCACAGCGTCAAGCAGCTGAAGACTTCTAAGGAAAGCTGCATCGACAGCTGTGATTTAGGGTTTGGGCTTAAGGCTTAGGGTTTGGGGGAGGCCCCATACAAGAAATCTTTGGCTCAAAGTATGTCTAAAAGTTTGCTTTTGGGTTACTCTATGCTTTGCTTAGTGATGCCCTTGCACAGGTTTGGCGGATGAGTTGCTTTATATTTGGTGACAAGTGTACTATGGGCTAGGTAGGTACGAAATAGCACTGCTGCCTAGATGTAATGCTACAGAATATTATCCAATTCTATCTTGGGTCTGGCACTGTTACATGACGTGACTTTCCACGAATCGGCAGCTCCTAAAACTCAAATTTGAGTAGTCGCGCTATTCGGAGTAGACCGTTTGCAAACTGGCAAGGACGGGGTACAGGTCATGCTAGTTTGCTCCTGGGCCCCTGATCGCGCGCGCCCTTGAGGCCCGAGCAGGATCCCTGATCATTCTCGAAAGAAGATTCCCCATCAAATTCGAGAGGCTTAGATCATCACTCGAAAACCCCGACCAAGGCTCAAGGATCTCATGTTTAGATCCCTTGGACTCTAGCACGAGCCTCCCAATGACCTCTTGATCCTTGGTAGCTTCAACCATCCTCAACAATAAGACCTTGACAAATGCGGCGCCCATTTCATGGAAGTGCCCATATAATAGCTGATTCCACCCCACCCCAAGCCAAAACAAGGGTTTAGCTGCCTTCACAACTTCTGAACGCCCACACAGGGCTTAAACTCTTCGAATAAGGTTCTAGTCAATGGGATGACCGAACCCCAGGGTCTTAGGTATACTGATGCTGGACCAGCTCCCGGCCAAAATGCCAAGACACTTGTCAGTCTCCTACTCTAGGTTCCCCAATAACCCCCTTAATAATAAGGGTGCCCTTTTTCCTACTGTTCTGCTTTAATAAGGAGACCCCAAACTAAAAAGGGCAAAAGGGTACTACTGGGGTACCTAGTGTCACTCTCCTAAATTCATCTTGCAGCTTTCCAGCAACCCTTGAGGCTAGATTTCTGCACCCCGACATGCTGCCCTTCCTGAGAAATAAACGGCAGCGTGCGTGTGTGTATGTATTCTTTTGGTCATGCAGGATGCCGCCTATCACTAAATAAGGTCGTTTCCAAAAAGAGGGAGGGGGGGGGGGGGGGCGCAGAACAGATGCCCAACTGCCACAGGCCTTATGATTGGGAGCCCCAACAAACAAATTACACCCAAATCTGGGAAATCTCCACTTGGACACTTAGGGTCGCGGGTTTAGAAGTGAGTAGAGTTGTAGAAGTCCAGCAATGCAGCAGAATTTAGCTACCCAGACTCAGCCAGCATAGAATGCATGCTCAAACAAGAAGGTTCTTTTCGACCGAAGTTATACGAGACTCCATTACCTTGTGTATTCTGAGCGCCAAAGACGCTTCGTCTTCAGATATAATTCTCATGTAAATTGGTTTTCCCCTACTTAGGGTAGTACTAGTGTGTATATTCCCATAAAGGGTTCTACAACACCTTAAACCCTAAACCCGCAACCCNNGTAAATCCCTGGACCCTAAACCCCTAGACCCTAAACCCCTAGATCCCCAAACCCTGAACCCTAAACCCCTAAATCGCTAAACCACTAAAGCCCTTAGCCAGTAACCCCCAAACCCCAGCATCCTAACCCTGGGGCTCCACCTTCGGCCCCAAGGCCTAGACATAGTACCTACAGCGGGCTGTTTGGAGCCCTAGGGTAAACCTTCCCCAAACCCTAAACCCTAAACCCCAAATCCTAAACCCTAAACCCTAATCCCTAAACCCTAATCCCTAAACCCTAATCCCTAAACCCTATTCCCTAAACTCTAATCCCTAAACCTTAATCCCTAAACCCTAAACCCTAATCCCTAAACCCTAATCCCTAAACCCCTACGGAAACCTGGGAAGGTAAGCCCCTGACCACTCGGCATCGTGAAGGGATCCATCGACCCACACGTGTTTGCAGCTTTGGAGGGCTGCCTCTCAGGGTTTAAGGGTTTAGGGTTCAGGGTTGAGGGCTTAGGTTTAGGGTTTAGGTTTAGGGTTTAGGGTTCAGGGTTCAGGGTTTAGGGTTCAGGGTTTAGGGTTCATGGTTTAGGGTGTCGGGTTTGGGTTTTAGGGTTTAAGGTTTAGGGTTCAGGGTTAGGGTAGGGTCCGAAGTCCAAAGTACGTAGATGACATGAGCAGCAGTTCGTGGTGGCTGAATCAAGTGAAGCTTCGTACCTCTGATAATAGACCACAGTCAAAGGGCTACTGTAATCTGACGTTTTAAGCTGGGGCCTTGTTGCGACCTATAGAACCTAATCAAACAACACTACTCATACAAGAGATCTCAGGTTTAGGATTTTGGGATTTGGGACTTAGGAACTCAAACAATGTTCTACAAAGTCTGGACGGTTGAGGCAACTTTGGGGTACCCTGATCTCCAAAAATCCTGTGCTCCTTACTGAACAGATCCCTGTTTGTTTGGGCATCCCCATGTACCTGGACCCATGGTTTAGGGTTTAGGGTTGAGAGGGTTCAGCCCGAAACAGGCACTGCTTAAATAGCGAGAATGCGGGTGACTTCCGGCACAAAAACCCAGGCCAATGTCTACAAGAAATATCTACGTTGGTCGATAAATGGTACCTACTGAAGGCCTAAACCCGAAATCTTATAAACCCCAAGAGAAAATGTAAAGGGAGCAGGCGGAATCTGAGCGGGGCCGCTTCGAGTTTTCTCCCAAGGAAAAGCTGGACAGAGGCCCAAAGCCATGAGCCTACAAAGTCAGCCAGTCACATTTAGCCACAGCTAATACAAGGGCTTGAAGGGGGATGACCCCCAATATTCCCTCATCCGCCTTTCCTCACGCTTCGTGGTACCTTCTCCCTTAGACTCACCCTACTACCCTTCTTCGGCCCACCCCCCTGAAAAGCTGAGTCCGTCAATCTTAGATGCCAATTCTTCCTGCAACCTCACCCTAAACCCTAACACCTACAACAATCTTATAAGGGGGTTATACAGTCTTAGGACACTGGATGACACTGGCATAGTTTCATAGTTCGGAGATCCAATACAAAGTGCTAGTATACCTTATGGTCACTATACTTGTGGGTCGGGGACCACCGCAAATGGGAGCTCACCAGAGCCCAAGAGTTTGCACGACCTTTGAGCTATAGTATAAACTCTAGTATCCCCCTTGAGCACCCCTATAATAGTCCCCTATGTAATCCCCTATATAACCCCCTTGAGATTATGGCTCATTTATGGCAGGAGCCTGGTAGCCTGCATTCTACCCCTGATGCTAAAACATCCCTCGTCATGCTTCGGGGATTGCAATTCTGAGCATGTGCGCGCGCTACATCCCTGAAATTTGTATCTCAGAGGGGTCACAGAAACAGGCCCCGCCTCTTGTGCAATCTCGGCACAGTAGCCTGCTGCAGGCAAGAATCCAACCTACACTTGTACATCTACGCTTATCTGAAAGTTCCATGCGTGCAAAGTTGTTTAGGGTCCTTGGGATGTCAATGCGTTTGTTACGTATTCCTGTGGTGTCCTGCACTGGCAGATCCATCATTTCTGGAAAGCCCAGGAGACAAAGCAAGTAGGTTATCAACGCGGTTAAAAGCAGGCGTCGTCAGCGGACTGATATTCCGTTCATAACCTTCTACTTTACTGGATCCCCGGGGCTGAAAACCAATGAAGACCCAAGGCGATCCATCCAGAATAGGGCAACTTTCCAAATTCTGATCAGAGATGCTTCCGTTCCTCAAATACCAAGTACGCAAGGAGTAAACAACAGGACCTTCCGGGGATTGGATTGGCTCCCTGTTGCTTTTTGGGAGTGTGGGATTGGATCCCTACAATACTCCATTATAATTTAGGTCAATCCCTCCTACAGCAATAGCTCCAAGATATGGATTTAGTAGAGCCTTCATATACCTACAGTCGTCCTTTGTGGTACCCATTACTGGGTGGGGTATTGGCCCAATATATACACTCCTGGATAGCAGGCATAAGTTGGGAAACGTGTGAAAATTGCCTCCCTAAACCCTACACCTTGAACCCTTCATTAGCGCTCTGAACCCTGCATCCTAAATCCTAAAGCCTGAACCCTAAGCCCTAAACCCTAACCCCCACATTAGGGCGGATACTAAACATCCTGCATGACCCTAAGTACCTTATAGCTGGGTAATTATGGTATTATACTATATCCAAGTCACGCAGGATTTGTAGGATCAGCAGTAGGAACCAAAAGCTTAAAACCCTGATCCCCGAAACTCTGAAGCTTAAACCCTGAAGCCTAAGCCCAAAACTCAGCCGCTACCAGCCTGCTTCGCGATGCGTCAGCTGGCCAGCCGATGTTGAATTCCGTGCGACGTAGCCTAGACCAGGCATTTTGTAAGAAACTCAAGATAATGCTAAGTACCTATATAGGAGATTTAGGGTGTGGGGTGAAGGGCTTGGGTTTTAGGGTTTAGGGTGAAGGGCTCCGGGATCCTAAGTACCTATAAAGGGGGTACTACCTCAAGGCATATTACCTATTCTAATGCAGCAGCCCTATTGTGTACCATACAGATAGTTAAGATCCTTTGAAAAAGGCGATGCTGGGGATATGCTATGAAAATATAAGGGTATGTATCGGGTTTATATATTAACGGGGTATGTACCAAGCTGCCAGGATATGCCGAATGAAATAATACAATATGTGTTAAGAACATGTACTTTCTCACAAAACCCCCAAAAGCGCCTATCACTTGACTATTGTAAGCCTTTTGCTACCATGTTTTTCTATGTAGTCCATACATACCCCCTTATAGAACCCCAATAGAACTCCTAAACGAGGATCCATATATATGCTGTATCAAAACAATTCCAGGACCTGCGGCCCCAAAGCCTCGATCCCTCAGCCCTTTAGCCTAGCTGGCTCCTTGCCCAGGAGCTCTAAGGGTTTAGGGTTTAGGCTTTAGGGTTTAGGAGCTCTACGCGTTTGGGGCTTGGGGTTTTGGTTCTATAGTTTCATACATCTCCTTGGGTTCGAGTAAGATGAGAATCATATCCAACAATAACCCAGCTAAAATGCAAATGCTATGTCATTGTACAGTGCATAATTTGCTTGGGCGGTGACTGCACGTCACATCTAAGCAAAAGGCACCTTGCTGTATAACTTACGTAACGTTGCAGGTTCCCAACGCAGCAGAAAGATCAGGCATGAGTTATAAGCCTTGGGTTTACGATTCTTGTACAGATGGCTGTAATTCCCTTGCGACGCATAGAAATACATCGTTTGTTTATAGGCATCTTAAAGATACACCCTTAATGGGTAGGAGTTGGGGGTCACCACAACAAACTGCCGACAACCACCAGCAAAGGTAAACCCGCCAAGACACCGGGCCACTCTGGTAGTTGCGTGCGGAAGCGGTCCAGGTCAATCTGTACCTGCTCCAGGGGGTGAAGGTTTAGGGTTTAGGGTTTAGAGTTCTGGGATATTACCCCATTCATGGAAAGTCAAATGGGAAAGAACATGGAAACAACATGAAATGAACAGTGGCTTCATGTGGGGGGCTATTTTCCGGGTTGCAGTCCCAGATGCCCTAAACCCCAAATCTTATATCCCTATACCCTAAACCCTACTAATATTGCGACCTCAGGTTCCTTGAATAGTTACAGTATAGTGTACATCAATAAAACACAACATGATATTAGAAACTATTTGAGCTATAGTCTAAACTCCTAGCATCCCCCTTTATAACCCCTATAGCAGTCCCCTATATAATTCCCTGTACATCCCGTTGAAGGAGTTTAGACTATAGCTCATTTGGGCCATTACAGTGCAATACTTATCCTTGGGATTCCTTGTGGACGCTAGGGATATTTGGGGAGTGTCAAGGAATTGGAAGGGTCCCTGCGAGGGACTGTATACATTCGGAATCATTTGCATGAATTGCTAACCCCTGGAAGGCTCTGAACCCCACCTGTAGGTAAACAATTCCCCCCCAAAGCCAATAAGCGGCCAAAAGCAGTGTTCAAAATATTCTGGGGTTCCATGTCATGGTCTTAGGAGCAGCTGGTTTGTAAACCCTAAACTCTCATCCTAAACCCTAAACCCCTAA
>CAJNIZ010046749.1:0-12465 GCA_905231905.1 Symbiodinium pilosum
TCATCTGGACTGCTGTTAAGGAACTTCATTCGAGTTACCATAGTATGGGCATATGATAAATCATGGGGCTTCTTTATTAGAGTAGTCTTTAAAAAGTTCCTTAATAAATAACAACCCAGTCCGTACACAATGACCCTAAGCCCTAAACTTTCAGCGTAAGGTCTACAGTCTCACATTCAGGGTACCCAAAAAGGGACCATAATTACCATCTAAATGGGCTTGGGTTGAAGCAAAGTTGCTGATGCAGGGGTTTTCAGACATTGGGTCTAAGGCTCAGGGGTGAGGAATTGTCAGGGGGATCGGAGCACATTTCTGCAATGATGAAATGTTAACTCCGAATGACCGAAAGAAGAGCAATGTAGGGGCCTAAGAAATCAGAATATTTGTGAATAGCACTGGTAACTATTCCGGCTTCTACGTTACAGCTGGCAGTCTCAGCAGTTGGAAGTTTTGAGCTATACCAGGCTCCGTGAGAGGTCAGGATTCAACAAACACTCAGTGTCTAGCCTCCCACAAACTACAATGGAACCCAAAAAGGAAATTATGTAGGTTACGGTTATGTGACAAGGGCACTACATGTGGTTCCATGTTAGCTGGAGCGACCAACTCCCGACGTAGTCGTAAAATGATGCCTGAATCGGAGGAAGAACAACCTACTGCTTGCAAATGCAGGCCAGATTCCATGTGTAGTTACTTAAAGCCTAAACCCTAAACCTAAACCCTAAACCTTAGTTACAGGGCCTTAGGAGCTTAAGACACATAGTCCCCCTTAAGTAGATAGAATATGGCCTGGGGTATATTATAATAAGCTCCCCATATACGCCATGTTCCATCTACTTAAGAGGGGACTATAACCACATCGAAAAAAGCAGCCCAGCAACAAGGTGACAGCTCTCGCAGACCCTACCATTGCGCTTTAGGATGCTGCTTCCGGTTTGTCCGGAAGCCTCTCAGAACGCTGATTGCTAAGCTATAGATGGAAAAGAGGCTGCGGCGGCACAAAAGTGCTGTTGGGTATTCAGGGGGCCCAAGACCCCTCGACGAAGGAAGTATACTTTAAATGATACTAGGACCCCACATGGGATGTAAGGTATATTTCTTGATTATGGGGCACTCGGCCCTCCGGGTATCTTCAGCTCTTGACTGGGGAATTGTAATCTCTAACTAGGTTCCCCAGTTACCCCTGAGTAATAAGGGTACCCTTTTTCCTAATGTTCAGCTTTACTGAGGAGAGCCTAACATAAAAAGGGAAAAAGGGTACTACTGGGGTACCTAGCTAAAAGGGGACCCTACATCAATCCCCTTACTTTTTTGCATGTACAAATAGAGATATGCTTTTTCCCAGAATTAGGGTACCCTAATATACCCTAGTCCGGGGACCCACCCAAAAAAAGGGGACCCTAATTTTGGGAACCTCCCCAGATATTGTGAATCCCTAGAATCCGTGATCCCCTAGACTTCAAGGATTAAGGTTTCCAGCTTGGCCAGCTTCTAGAGCAATGGGTACGAGACCAGAGGTTCCACATGTCGTGCCAGCAAATTCGCTGAACTCTCTCAGTTGGGGATGTCAGAGAGGAGGTTTCGCTTTCCACTGTGCTTGAATGTCTCATCGCGTGATCAGTTTTAGTCAGAGAAGAGAGAGGAATTGAATACCCAGCCTCTGGAAGTATCCTTGAAGTCACACCTGTGCAAGTCTCAAGGTGCTATAGCACAATACGAGCTCTGCGTTGCTATATGCTACACCTGAATGGCAATGTTACTTCTACGGCCAGTGACCAGAAAAAACATTTCAAATTGATTGACAGAAGATGTGGCAAAAGAGTGGCTTCTCAACAACGATCGGCATCAACGGTATGGAAGTCTTAGTTCGTCGACCATCCACTTTCAGAGTCCACCCCTACCAGTTTGGAGTACCAGGTCAAAGGTTACCTACCGGACTTATAATAAGGCATCCAGATGGCATCCAGAGGAGCTTTTCCGAAACATCCCCTGTAGATTCCTGTGTCGGAAGCCCAAAAAGTCCCCTTGTACTCCCTACAATTCACCGGGCCTAGGGCTTTTTGGGGCACCCTGATGTTGAGAAACCTCCATCTCTACCATCCCCAAAGGGCCCAAGGACCCAAATAGTAGGGCTGTAGGGCCCAAACCCCATTAATATTAGAGTCTTTGGGGCCTAAAACCCTATAATTTGGGTCCTGGGACCCAAAGCCTAAACCCCAAACCCTAAACCCTAAAACCTAAATCCTTACAGAGTCTCGACAAGACCATGAGACTGCCTCACCAATCCAGCTTCAATCGGCTCAGCTGCTCTTGTGCCAGCTGCACCTTAGAACCTAAGCCCTAACCCTAAACCCTAAACCCTACAACCCTAAACCCTACAACCCTAAACCCCACAAAACGGAGGGATCCCTTTGGGAGGTGCTCGGCGCTGTTTGTAAACAAGCCTTTGCTTGGGAACCAGGAATTAATTGGGGCGAATTTCAGGTCAAAAGGCCCTAACCTGTTTCCTCGGTCCTAACCTCGGCGCTTGGTTGTGCTCGAAGGGCTCTAAGGCTTTATGGGGGATACAGTAGGTATAAAAGGATTCCAGGATTAACGGCCCATACTAGGGGCCCATAGTTCCACTAAACCCTACACGCGACCATGATAGAGTAAAGGGAGAAGCTTTCTCCATCAGGGGTACCCTTATCCAGGGCCCCTGAAGATCCGCAAGAAACGTCATAGTCCACCTCAATGGATGATATACTGTAGAACTGAAATTAAGGTCTCTTGAAAGGGGGTTATAGAGGGTAATATAAGGGATGTATGGTTGTTCAGGAGATTTAGGGTTATGAGTCAGGAATTTAGGGTGTAGGGGCAACATACCCAACAATGGAAAATCACAAAGAAACTAAAAATCAAACAACATGGAAGCTTAGTTGAAAACAAGGTTGAAACTCTATGGGCACCTAGTATGAGACCTTGGTCATGTAATCTTTACATAGCCAGTATATCCCCGACAGAACCCTCAAAATCCAAGTGAGTGCCAATAGCAGGGGCCCATGGTGTTCTACTAGTTTTAGTACGATTACTCACACGGTGTGCAGGAATACTGCAAGGCTCCCAAGCAAGCATGTAGGGCTACACGCAGCAACATCATGGTCCTGAGATTCATGCAAGCATTCTTGACTGTATTTGTGCCCTAAACCCTAAACCCTAAACCATAACTCAAAGGGTCTCAAGAGCCCCGCAATGAAAAAGAACTTCCTATGTCTCGCCAACGCTGCATCAGGCCTTACAAAGCCCAGCCTTACCATGTAAGGAGGTGACAGGACCACTGGCTGGAGTCATCAAGCTTGACTGTCAGTGAACAGCGCTAAACACTAAACCCCAAACCCTAAACCTCAAACCCTGTAGTCCCCCCCAAGTAAGTAGAATATGGCTCTGAGTATGTTATACTAAAATCCCCACATACGCCATATTCTATCTACTTAAGGGGGACTATAGGCCTTAAACCCTAAACCCTATAGAAAATTAAACGGGCTCGAAGATGAGAAGAGAGATACCACAGCAAGATAAAGTTCAGCTCCGTCAACCCTCAACCCCCAAGCAGTTCCCTGACCACTACATGGAAAAGCTAAACTCCCAACAGCACCCCTCACCCATGAACCTTAGATCCTCTAGCTGAGCACCCAAACCCCAAAAATCTGAGCAGCCGACGTCCTTTCGGGCCTGCTCGGTGCAAAGAACAGGTGAGCCATTGTCTAAACTCCTAGTATCCCCCTTAATAAGCCCTACCATGCTTCCGTACATAATCCCCTGTATACCCGCCTTTAGGGAGTTCAGACTATGGCTCAGGTAAAGCTTAAGGGTTCAGACCCTAGGGCAGGCTGGAGGGTGTAGGGTTCGGGGGGTTTAGGGTTGAGGGTCTAGGGTGGAGGATTTTAGGGTTTAGGGTGGAGGGTTTGGGGTTGAGGGTCCAGGGGGCGACTTTTGGATGCGGAACCCTCTGAACTCTTAACATCATTGGGGTCAGGGGCCCACTTTCTTCATAACGGAAACCAAGCAAGGTTCCTGTGCTAAGCGGACAAAGAATGTGGTTTGACGTCCCGTACTCCGAACCATGGCGCAAACCCTCACCGGCTTTCAAGGACCTCAATAGCATCACCCTCCCCCTAAACCCTAAACCCTAAACCCTAGACCCTTGGCCCTAGGCAGCCTGAAGGACAAACCCCCCAAATGATGCCAACACCATGTAACCTTGAAGCCTACCCAAGACCCCTGGGAGACTGTAGAAACTAGATCCCCTATGTAAACGCATAATGGCCCGTATAAACCTCATAACCCCACTTCTCCATCATATTCTTCTAGAAGATCTCATTGTTGGATCCCTTTGGTGGTCCCCTAAACCCTAAGCCCCAAATCCTAAGTCCTAAACCTTAAAGCCTAAACCCTAAATCCTAGAGCCTAAACCCCAAATCCTAAATCCTAAGCCCTAAATCCTGAGCCCAGAATCCTAAACCCTAAATCAATACTTTTTGGCCTTTGCGCGACGATAGAAGATGTCGCAGTCGCGGTTAGAGCAGATGACTGGCTCCAGGAGGCTTCCTTTCAGGCGGTTTCCGGGGATTTTAGATGTAGGGTTTAGGGTTTCGGATATGGAGGTTAGGGTTTAGGGGTGTATGTAGGATTTAGGGTTTAGGATTTTAGGACCTAGCGTTGAGGGTTTAGGATTTAGGGATTCAGGGTTTTAGGTCTAGGTTTAGTTTGGGATAAGCCCAAACCCCAAATCGTGCGGGCAGTCGGGTATGCAGCAGGGTGCTCGGCAAGTGAATAAACAGACAAGCTTGAGAGCGGTATGGGCGCCCTCCCGATACACAAGGAAGATTCTATTGGGTTCTGGCATTCTAGCATGGCAGTTCCAGAAATTAACTTAATGGCCGGGACGCTTGGTGCATGCTGTAGATGATCAAAGGCTAACTTTCGTATCTCAAAAGCTAAGGCACAGGTCTCCCCCCCAAACCCTAAGGTCCCAGCTATGAGCCCGGTGAGCTTGTACTGGTTTACGGAGCCCATGCTTTTCTTACACATAAGACTTTGAACCCGAAATCCTGAACCTAAGGCCCTAAACCCCAAACCCAAGTTCACCTGTAAACTGCAACCCTCAATATGTCAAACTGGGGGCTGATGCGGCTGAGGTGCTTGGAATCTCCTAACATCAGGGCGTCTTATCTCGCAAACCTTATTTCTGAGAAACCCTAAACCCTAAACCCCACACCCTAAACCCTAAATTTGAAGTGGTAGTCTCCATCTTCTTTTCCATTATCCCAATATATAACCCAATGTGCAACCATGTGCAACCCCAATATGACACATTTGTGACACCACAGACTGCTCTAAAATCTGAATCCCGATTTCCCAAAGCAGGGGGGTCAACCCTAGAGTCTAAACTTAACAAGCCCACAACGAAATGCGAGGTCCCAAAGCCTGCTGAAATCTGAGGCCCTGATGCAATCCCACTTTCCATGTCCTTGTCCATCCTCTTTTCATTCTGTTGATGGAGGTTATCTTGCACCACCTTAAGTCCCTAAAGTCCTAGGAATTACAGTAGTTTAGGGCCCCTGGGTGGTGCAAGATTTCATCCATCAACAGTTTCTCCATCCATTACTTGGGGCTTTCCCCTATACAGCTGAAATCTGAGGCCCTTTTTGCATCTGGGCCCGCACACGCCCGGAAAGAGCTTCCACCGAGGGCCGGGAGCACAAGCAAGCACTGGCTTGACTTCCAGACTTCAACAGGACAGGAAGTGGACAAACAACCGAAACCTGAAGCCCTAAACCCTAAACCCCGAAGCCCTAAACCCTAAACCCTGATCCCCTGAACCATAAACCCTGAAGCCCTAAGCCCTAAATCCTAAATCTCAAAAAGAGAGCCTTGGCAGCGCTGGCACTGCGTCCACAGACGGTTGTACTCTTGCTCCTGTGCGCGGGTCTGGGTCTTAAGGTTTAGGACACACGTCTTAGGGTGTAGGGCCTAGGGTTCAGGGCTCGTAGGTCAGGTTTAGGGCACGCGTCTCAAGGTGTAGGGCTTAGGGTTCAGGGCACGCTGAAGGTTTTTTTCCTCGCACATTCTACTGGAATTATCTTAAGAAGAACAAGGGAAGAATCATAATAATGGCAATTTTTCAGGCTTCTACAGTACGGTCTCTCTTGCCACTATTCCTTGGACAGCCCCCCCCCCTTGAACTCCAAACCCGACGAATGCTTAGCCGCAGATGCCATCTGCATGCTTGTGATGTTGCAGCCCAAGAAAGGCCGTGAGTCTCGGGCGGTTTGGGGTTTAGGCCATGGCCAGTAGGCTCTAGAGTGAAGAGCCTGGCTTTCATCCTCCACGAAACCTCAAATAATTAGACCCTAAACCCTAAACCAAAAAACAAAAATGTGGTCTACAAAGTGCCCGTTTTCAGATTCTAAGGCTGCCAAGGCAAAAGGCTACTCCAAGCTGCCAGAAATTCCAAAGGTTGGCTTCAGAGACCTTTGCTGATTATTCGGGTTTAAGGTTGGGTACCAGGACCCTGGTTGTACCCTTAATTGGGGATATATGGTCCCTAATAGTGGGTACTTAGGCCCTAATAGACGGTAGGAGGAGGGTCTAGGTAGTTAAACTTTTAGGGCTTAAGTTTAGGGTTTAGGGTTGCAAGGTTGAAGGATCCTATCGGGGTCCTTTGATAAAGAGTGGGTTCTGGTCTGGTCGGCCGGCTATCATGGTCTGAAAATTAGTGGGCCCTTTTTGGGGGGGTCCCCAGCGTAAGGACTACGGTATTTTGGGGCCTATTTTGGGGGGTTCCCCCTAAACCCTATACACCCCAACATCATATTGAAAAACCTTGATGTGTGATTACCCGCAGGCCCCGCAGGCGAAACCCAAGACTTATCCAGCTAGAAACCTGAACCCAAGATAGGGTTTAGGGTTTAGGCGTTTAGGGGCGCCCGCTAAGTAACAGTCTATACTAGGGGTCGTATTACGGGCTGTACATATTCAGATGAAAGCTAAAATCCAACTGTTGCTGGGTGGGGTCAGTACCCACCCTGTACAGATTAGATGACTACAGCCAATATCTCCTTTTGCAGATAATTGACATGGGCCCAAATTAGAGCATATATTGCGGACTAAACTACCGAAGGGGCTGTGTCCACTCTTAATTGTCCCTTGGTAAGCCTACTGTTGGCAGTATCTCGGCTAAACCTTAATTGACCCTAGGCCCTGACCCTAAAAAAACTCTAACCCCGAACCCTGATTTCGGGCTGCGGTCCTTCTTCTGGAAGTCTTGCATCTGGCTCACGACCACCTGGCGCAAAGACAGAACTGGAATTGCCCAAACACCACCACCTGCCCAAAACTTACCGGGGATTAGTAGGGAATCAGGGAATGTATTGTTTAGGGACTATATAGGGATTATTATATGCTCTTCTTCGCTGCTAACCACCTGCCCAAAATGCACTGTGAGAGACTGCAAGAGCCTAACAAGCTATCAGAGCTAATATATGTGTTCTCAGCTAAGTGGGTTCTTCTTCTTGAGCCCATTTAGATTCGGCTTACATTGCTCCTAGGTGATCAAAAAAGGACTTGTTGAGTCATTGTTGAGAGATGCCTGTCGGCCTCCCTAGGAACCCCCAAACCTAAACCCTAGATCCTAAAGCCTCAATTTTGATCCCCTAGTACCCCTGATAGGTTCATAATTAAGTTCTACCTACAGCTTTTAAGTATGACATAAATCCATAAGTGCCCCCTGAACCTCGAAGCAAGCCCCTTCTAGCTTCAGCGCGCTCCGCCGCTCCTAACGGCCAGTCAACAACCACAACTTCAGGGTTTACGGTTAGGGTTTAGGGTTTAGGGTTTAGGGTTTAGGGCCCAGCCAAATGCCAACCCCAAAAAATCGAAGCAATCCCCCAATTGAGGGTACAACTGCTGATACCGAAAATGCTGCCATAGGGTAGTGACTACCAGGTTTATGGCTTCGGGTTTGGGGATGCTTAGGGTTTAGAGCTTAGGGTTTAGGGCTTTGGAATCTACAGCAAGTTCCCCTGGCATAAGGTACTTAAAGTCATGTAGAGACCGTAACCTCAAAAACTAGAAAGCCATATTCCGCAGTACTTCCTATCGCATAAGGTACTAAAGATCAGGCAGAGTGAGGGAAGCTTCAAACCTAAACCCTCAACCCTAAACCCTTAACTGCGTTAAGCCCCCAGGCTTCGGATAAGTCTGAGCCCCCACCCCGCACTACTTACGAATCTGGGTTAAGGGCTTGAGGTTTAGCGTTCGGGGTTTGGGGTTAGTAGGGAATACCGGAATAAAATCCCTACGTAATACCCATAGAATATCTTCCATGATTCTCCACTCACCCCCAATAAGCTAATCAGTAGCCGTTTCCATGTCATAATATACAATGACTATAAGGGGCAAATTTACTAATGGGGGGGTCCTAGACCCTAAACCGTGGGGCTCAGTGGGGTGTGCCGCGCCGGCACTTGGAGAAGTGGAGCAAGAATAGGCAAGTCCAAGAGCTCGCAACCCAAGACCCTCCTTGGACTTATAAGCTAGGAGACTGAGGCATATCTGGAGGTTATTACGTGGCATATAGTGGTTATACGCAAGTGTAAGTATACTTACTAAGTCGCCCTGACCCAAGTAGATATTTGAAACCGAACCCATCATCTCCCGCTTTTGCAGGAAACTCGTGCAGAGGTCATAGGGCCCAAAAACTGAGGCGGCCGGTCTGCCCCAAACTGAATCAACAACGGGTGGGGGCTTGCCATGCAAAGGGCTGACAGCTGCAAAGGAGGAGAAATTTAGCCTGCTGGCAAATCTGCTAAAGCGTGTAATCCCCTCAAAGGACATCTTCTGCTCAGCTTGAGCTGAGACCCTAAACCCTAAACCCGAAAATCCTACAACTCTTGGCCTCCGCAGCTTTGTCCTTGTGGCAGTGATCGCAAAGCATCCCCTGCTTTATCACTGCCTGGCGACACGGGTTTAGGGTTTAGACCTGTGATACTTCCAAGTGAATCGTGGAGTGGATATAGCTATCATGGTAGCAGGGGATCATGTGGAAGGCTATCAACATACGGTCCCTCAATGTCCCTAAACCCTAGGCCTTAAGAGGACCATAAGCTTCACAACCCCCAATGTTAGGAGAACTATCGGGATGCCCCTCCCCAGTCTTCCAGTCACCAGAGAAAGTGCGGTGAACATTGCGCCGGTTTTGGACTTCTCTTGTTTCAGGGTCACTTCAAAACAAAACCTTAAACCAAGTCGCCTCTAGACTTCCAGAAGACTACCATTTCTTTGGAAATGTGCGGGGGGTATTTATGGGCATGGGATTTGTAGGTTCCTTGGCCTCAAAGCCCCACAGCTCTACAAAACCTTTCCAAAACCCGCATCCTTCTTGCGTGGGGCATAGTTTGGAGCATTAGGGTCTCTTCTTCAACCAAGGGCCCCTGAGATCCCTCCTGTATTCCCCGCTCAGACTTATTTGAAAACAATCTTACATGATTCCTTGAGGTTATACTAAGCAAAAATCATAAATCCTTCCTAGGGGAGTAGAAGCCCCTACCGTCGCGGTTTAGGCTCTAGGTTTTTCTTTGAGGGCTTGCATGGCAGGACCCTTATCATCTACTCATGTGGAGCTTCCATGTGCGCAGTCCCCCCCTCTAGTCTAAGGTACAGTATTAAAGCTTTCTCAACTACTGCGAAGGGCCCAAAGCCTGAACCAGCAAACAATAAACCTTAGGCAATCGTTAGCCTAGGCTATATACCCCAGAATCTAACAACCACCGGTTCCTGACAGTAAGCCCAACTCAAACAACCCGAACAAACTACAAGTAAACACAATGTAGGGGCCTGTATAGGTTTACTTGAAACACCCAATACCATCATCATGCAAGGTATATGGGATCATAGCAGCTATTCAGGCTTTTACAATATGGAATAAAATATGCCCAAACTTGCAAATTGCAAGCCAACAGCTTCGGCCCAAAGACACGAAAGTTGGAAGTTACTTGGCAGTGCCCCCCACCCAGTAACGGTCCAGACGGGGGGTCATATTAAGGGCTCTATACATCATCTCCGAGTGTTTCATGGTAGGGAGGGAACCAAAGCATGACATTATTGCGACTAGGAGGGCACGAACATAGTAGCAACGGAAAAACCTCCCACCCATCTACTGCCAGCCGTTCTTGCAGTCACCAAATCGCGGATGTAGCAACACCACAACGGTCCAGGGCTTAGCGGTCAAAATGAATTATGAATATGGTCTCTTTCTCCCGAAAATAAGGTTGGCAAGTTTCCAGATGTACTGATATGCTGCTCACCCGACCCCATGTAGCCAACCCTGAGAAGCCTATAGTCCCCCTTAAGTAGATAGAATATGGGGATCTTACTTTAACATACCCAAGGCCATATTCTATCTACTTAAGGCGGGCTATATGCCCCAAAACCCACCCACCTTGCACCCCATGCAGCGCAGGCTCTTCGTGACAAACTTTGACAGAGCCCCACCTGATCCAGGTGCCCAGCTTTGGGCTTCAGGCTAGGAAAAGACAACGCTTGTGGGAAGTCGACAGTACCAAAATGAGATGAAGTCGTAGGAAGCGAGAACGGAGTTGCATGGGAGTTGCAAGTTTTGACGTGAATGCTGCTACGTAATCATGAGAATCTGCTTCTTCAGGTCTTGGGTGACGACAGCAAGTATGTAACTACTTACAGGTGGTTGGATGGGAACAAGGGAATATAATCCCCAGATCATCCCTGTATAATGTCTTCCCTTTTTCTACCTATTACTACCCCCAAGTAACACGAATTCGCGGCGGCAACGTCTGTGTCCCCAAAAAGCCATGAAGGCTTAGGCTGGGTCCTGCCCCCACCCATCAACAGTCCATAATAGGGGCCATATTCAGGGCTGCAGATAAGTATATAATAATAGGTATCCAACTGGAAATGAGTGGGGGCAGTACCCAAGGTTTTGGGGCTCAAGGCATTGGAAGCCTTGTGCCTTGTCAGAATAAACCCCAAGCCTTCAGCCCTAATCCTAAATCAGAAATCCTAGGCCCTAAATCCTGAATCCTAAATCTTAAAGCCTAAACACACACACTGTGATCCTTTGGAATCAAGGCTGACAGTGGTCAGCTCTTTAGTCCCAGTGCCAAGGGGCCCATAAAGCAGCAAGGATACATGAGCTATAGTCTATACCCCTACCCCGGTCTTAAGCCCCTATTATATTGGTTTTAGGGCTTAGGGTTTAGGGTCCAAATCCTGGTATCCCCTAGAATATGCCTTATAATACCCCCCGACATAATCCCCTATATAGCCCTCTTTTAAAAAATTTAGACCATAGCTCACATGGAAGTAGACGGTGAGTGCGCCGTTCCCCCACAAAAGGGTGTGTGGGGATTGTTTTGGGCAACCGTAACATTCAGCTTTGCACTACTTAGGTGAAGCAGGATTCCGAACACCCTAAGCCTTAGGTTTAGGTTTAGGGTATCAACCGTCAGCATGCTATCGCTCGTTGCGATGATGATTGAAGTACTGACTATCACTGGGACTTTATAGGGCTTGCAGTTACCAAAAGCAACTTACTATAAAGCTACTACGCCTTAGCTGTTTCTGCTAACTTTCGTGTTTTTAAAAATAGTTGGCCCCTAGTGGCGCTAGGGATATATAGGGGCTGTAAGGGGATTATGGGGGTCCTTGGTGGGGGATATCCAGGACAAACCCTTACCCCTACACCTTAAACGACAAGAAATCCAAAACTTTAAACCTAAACCCTAAAGCCTAGACCTTAAGCCATACACCCGAGATGCTAACCCTAAACCCTAAATCCACAACCCTAAATCCTAGACCCTAAATCCTAGACCCTAAACTGTTGGCCTGCTTGCGTCGGTGTGTGCACTTTGCGCGTGTGCTCGCCATTGAAGAGCCTCGAGCCGCAAGCCAGGGTTTGGTTTAGGGTTTCGGGCTTAAGTTTAGGGTTTAGGGATTCGGATTTAACGTTTAAGGTTTAGGGCTTAAGGTTTAGGGTTTAGGATCTAAGGTATAAGGTCTATGATTTAGGATTTAAAGTTTAAGGTCTAATGGGATATGTTTCTGGCAGGTCCCCTTTTCCTCCCAGCGAATCCAAACTGAAAGCAGATGATGCGCAGAAGCTCTGTTACTTCCCTCCATACAGTTTACGTAGAGTTTCGGTCAAGCCTCCCACCCTGTAACAGTGGTCTGAAAGGAATGTTGACAAATGTCTAGAGGACCTTCAGAGATTTATTATTACCCCTTATAGTCATTGCTACTAAACCCTAAACCCTAAACCCTTACTGGGTGGGGGGTCCACCTTACCTACTACATCCAGGGAGTTGATCTACAGCCACGGCGAGGGCCGTAAAATGATTCATGGCGAGTCATGTTACACGTCGCCAACTAGGGCTTAGGGGCTTAGGGTTG
>CAJNIZ010046749.1:32375-83909 GCA_905231905.1 Symbiodinium pilosum
CCCCTAAAACGCATACATCCCCCTATAACTTCTATACCCTAAACCCTGAACCCTAAACCCTAAACCCTGAACCCTGAACCCTAAACCCTGAACCCTGAACCCTAAACCCTATTTCTGTTTCCTCTAAGATCATCGGAAGCAGTCCGCGGCGCCGGGAGCTCTTGAGGAAGTAGCCTTGCAGTCTCTTGGACAAACCATCTGGGAATACAGGGGTAGAGGGTTTGGGGTTTTAGGGTTTAGGGTAGAAGGTTTAAGGGTTTGGGGGCATGGAACTTAGGATTTAGCGATATAGGATTTGGGGGAGTAGGGGGCTTTGGGGTAACGGTTTAAGGCTAGCTGCATGGCATAGTTGTCACAAACTTGGGCATGCCTCCGTAGAGGCCCCGAGGGCATGCCCTGCTTGAATGCGCAACTTGCCTGGAAGCTGCAATTTGACACGAAGGTGTCTTGTTTCTTGGGGGCTTTTAGGGTGCAAGGTGATGAAGGTATGTAGGGCCTGAACAATTGGAATAATGTTTTGGAGTTGTACTATACTGCAGGTATATGGCAGGATTGTCAATTGACAAGAACTTAGGCTTCTAAATCATGTGCCCCGGAAGCCTTCAATCCAAACCAGACTAGCTGCCATGAAGGTTAACATCAGGACTTAGAGTGTAGAGGATAGGGGGAAGCGATTCAAGCGGCATATTGTCCGAAGTGTAGGAGTTAGGCAGGTAGAGTCCCTAAACCCTGAACCTTAAATAGTAGTTTCCATTTTCTTTTCCATCCCCAGCTAACCAAAGGCCTTTGCTTTGGGCGAGCTTTGGAATTTGTAGCCGAAATTTGTGGGCCCTCCTGCTTGCATCGGAGCAGGTCAATATCCCTTTTAGGCGGGACTGATGCCAGAACAGCCTGACCCAGTTAGGGGGAGGGTCTAGAAATTGGTGGTCCTTTTTGGAGCTTTGGAGCCCATGTCATAAGAGAAGATGTTTTGAAGTATAATAGGCACGCACTTGTTTTTTACATAAGCAAAATGCCTAAGAAAAAGCCTGCACAAGCATGTATCTTCGCAATGAGGACCCTAGTAACTAGCAATCATGAGACTTGCAGCAATAATAGTAAGATGCTGCTAGTACTCTCACCATTCCTCCCCCAAACCCCAGATCCTAAACCCTAAACCCATAAACCCTAAACCCTAAACCAACCCCAGAGCCGAGTCGAGCTACAGCCGTTGGGAGTCTTGGTGTACTCCTCTTGCGGCAGGTCCCTCACCTGAGCCGGTCTAGGGTTTAAGTTTAGAGTTCAGGTTTCAGGGTTAAGGGCTCGAGATTTAGGGTTTAGGGTTTCAGGGAGTAAGGTTTAGGTTTTAAGGTTTGGGTTTTTTTGGTAGCAGGAGAAACAGTGCGAGGGTTTATCCAAGGTTTGAACTATAGGCCCCTAGTACGGGAACCTCATGCTAGCGTTCTTCTGCACCCCTAAACTAGAGTAGGTTTGGGGGCCCTATGAAATCAGAACATTATGGGCTTCTTGGAATTATGTAGGGATTAAGGATAATGAAGAATACAAAGTTTCTACAAACCCACCCCTGTAAACCATAAACCTTGAATCATTATAGACTACAAAGCCAACTTAGGGCAGGTAGTTGTGACTCAGGAAACAGGTAGGGGCCAAGTTAGGGGCCCACTGTCAGGACAGTAGAGTCTACCATAATGTTTGGGGCTTATAGTCGTAGATAGACTATGGGGTATATGGGGATCTGATTATAACATACCCAAAGCCATATTTTATATACTTAACGGAGACGGTCTAGGTTGGCGATGTTTTTTCCGCAGCCTGAGGCTAACATGACAGTCATGGTAGTCATGCGCCCGCGTTTATGCCCTAAACAGATTTAACCTAAACCCCAATAACCTTGAGCCCACAGCCGGTGGATAGAGTAAAGAAACTACGAAGTTGTTTAGGGTATAGGGTTTAGGTTTAATTAAAGGCGGTTCCCCGTACCACACCCTAAAGGCTGCTCAACTCTAACCCATGCCCATGCGGGCTCCTCTAGGCACGGGTGGCCTTGGGAGCTAGAGCATGCATGTTCTCTTCCAGCTGTACACCCTGAAACCTGCCAAATCCCGCTCTAAACCCAACTTGCGACAATGCTGAACCCCCAAAACTCCAGGCATGAGGGATGTTGAGATTTTCAGCATCGGCATCCCGAACCACACCATAAGAGGGCGTAGAGTAGAGGGATACAAAACTCATTGTCTGGGGCTTCGGACTGAAGGATTCTGGCTGATGGTGTAGATCTTAGGCTTATAGGTTTGGGGCGCTTTACTTAAGGTTCTGGCTTGGATGGTTTCCGGTGCCCAAGAAGGGTGCTAAACCCCCACCTAATGAGTCGTAACCCCAAACTCTAAACCCTGAACCCTAAACTCCAAACCCTGAACCCTGCCCCCTGAACCCTAAACCCTATGCCGTAGACCTGTTATTCGGTTCTGTGCATGCACATGGCCTGCTCTGGCTTCAGTAGCGTGCAGTAGCACAGGTTGTGTGCCATCATGATGGAAGGATACCTTGGGGCGCGACTTTGCTAAGATTGGTTTAGGGTTTAGTTCAGAATTTACATGTCTGTGGCACGTAGGGTATTGTATGACCAGTATTTTTGCCAGCTGTCGATCTGAATTCGGACTACGTTTAAAGCACTGAAGTCGTTAGGATCCTGGGGACTCCTGCAAAGAAATCTGTAAGGACTGTAAAGCCAGTACTTGCATCATCGATGGTCGGGCATGTTCTGTGATTGCCTCTTTTCTCAAGAGTTTTGTGGGGAATCTGGTGATCAGGGTGTTGGCAGCAGGGTTGCAGCAACCTGCCCGTGCGACACTGGCTATATGACTAGGCCCAGGGCTTTAGGTTTCTGTTTAAGTATAAAATCCCCCTATGTAGGTAGAATAAGCATAACAAGACCCCCATATACACAATATTCTGTCTCCTTAAAGGAAAACTATAAAGGTATAGGGCCTTTCTTTTATCCCTTCCCTACAGGCATCACGAGCCGGCTCAGCTCATGCACATCATGTTTTGCAGCGTGGTAGTTTTCCAGAAAAGGGGCCAAATACTTTAATCCTTATAAATTAGTGGTATTTTTTAGGGGTCCCTATAATGAGGACTGTGTATAGTATCTTGGGGTTTATATTGGACCTTTTAGGGGTCCATATAAGGACTATAGTATTTTGGGGTTGATATTGGGCCTTTTAGGGGTCCCTAGTATGTTGGGGTTTATATTGGGCCTTTTGGGGGGGTCCCTAGAATGAGGACTATAGTACATTGGGATTTATGTTGGGCCTTGTGGAGGTCCCTTTTATAAGGTTGAAGGAGTTCTCCAAAATTTGGGTCGTTTCTGATGTCGCCCGATGTGGTGACTTGAGGCTCTGCTTTGGGTGTAAGTAGTGGGAATGACGATGTTCCCTTCTTCTTTTTCTGCTTTACGATACTGCTGTTGACATGCGGGACTTGCTGGGCTGATTTTCATTGCACTAAACCTTATTGCATCCTCTTTTGGCTCAAGGCTCCGTACGGAGCCCCCCCAAACTATTGGTATTTTTGGGGGGGTCCACATAATGGAAAATCCCGCCATCAGAATTTCAGCAGAGCCGCAGTGACGCAAAGTCCAGTGTCGCGATTGGCTGCGGGTAGAAGCCTCTATTTTAAGCCAGGTTTAGGGTTTAGGGTTTCGGGTTTAGCGTCTAGGGTTGCTACCCTACCCCAAAAAGTCAGGAACCATGGGCGCACGGTGTGGACCCTCCATTTGGGATCTTGTTGCAGATGACTTGTACACTCTATACAACCCTAAGGACAACTGTAGAATCCCAAAGGGGGCTTTCAAGACGACGGTCCCTTTGAAAAGGATTTGCGTATGCTGCTAACATGTTAGCCTGGGGAGCTACAGACGCTTTTCTGGGTTGCTGCTAAGGCACTCAAATGAACTTACTATAATAACGAAACCCCATTTACCCGGAATTTGAGCCGCTCACGATCATTCTAGGAGGTCCATGCACAGCAACTTGTAGGGCTATATACGGGTCAGAAGGAATTTCCAACCAATGAGTTGCAAACTACTCTTGTTATGCTGCTTCTAGCCCCAGATAGATTCGATCACCTGTGAGCCTGGAATTGTATTGTCATAACGATAACAGGTAGGTGACCAGGCACAAGAGGAGATCACGCCCCAGCTGCTTCAGGCGTACGTCTAGCTTAGGTGTTGCACGCAAGGGTGGTTCAGTAGAAGTACCTGCGCAATAATTTTACGTACCTTGGGCCACCAAGCAGCTCCCTACGCAATGAAAACCCTAAACCCTAAACCTATAGTAGCTTCCATTTTCTTTTCCATTATCCCTATATAACCTATATAACCCTATATAACACCACCAAACTTCCTAGAAGTGTGAGCACTGTAGCCTGTGCGAGGATCCAACACCGTGGCGCCGTCGAACTTGTCATTTGAGGCCTCGTTTTTCCTCGGCTCTGCGCGGCGGCACGGGGGCGTTCCGGGCTGACGAAACTTGGCAAACAGTGCCATACCCCATACCCTGCACAGCCTAGGGTTCAGATTTTATGAGGGTTTGGGGTTTAGGGTTTAGGGCTCCAGGGTATGGTAGGAAACGTTCGTCCTGTTGAAGGATTTGGTTTTTGGGGATATTCGGGAGTTTAGTTCCAGAGACTGCAGAAGGCTTACCTGTAATATCCTGTAATCTATAAATCAGGCTTCTAGGGGCTACCAGCCTGCACAAACCCATTAACCTCAAGAAACGGACAGCAGTGTTTGTAGGGGTCTTACAGGTTTGATGGTTGTTGCACGAGAAAGAAAAGGCATCAGGGCAAATGATACAGGGAGGTGGAAAAGGGTCTTGGAGGTTTCATCCCTCAAGCCTAAACCCTTAGGTAGGTGGAAACCGAGTAACGGCAGAGCACTGCCAAGGACACAGCCGTCGCCAGCACCACAACCTCCCTACATGACAGCTTAGAAAAGTAGGGAGACCCCAATAGAGAACCCACAATACCACGCTCCTTATTATGGGGACCCACTAAAGCTCCTCAAGATACCCCTGATTTGAGGAAACACCGCATGATTTTGTCCCAGCATCTGAGTCGGCATTACGAAGCCGCACTGCCCGGCTTTGCGCAGGAGCTGCGACCTGAGTGAAGGGCCCAGGAGCAAAAGCAAGCAAGGATTAGTGTTTAGGATTTAGGTGCAAGGCCCATGAACTTGCAACAGTCAAGGCTTTCATCTGGGAATTTCTGTACTTGAAGAGCAGTACCGTGGAGTACGCAGCAGACCCTCTATTGGAAATGCCCATGAAGTACCCAACCATACTGTCCCAGAGTAGCCGCCTATCCTACATAATGCGAGATCGGTTACGCTTGAGATCCTAATCGCTTATCCATGCTACTGCTGATCGTAATGCTGCCAGGAATCTGAACTTTGATCATCTGCCCTCGGTTCAACAAGAAGTTGATAGGTGTCCCAGTCACACGCGCCATTTCGACGTAGTTGTACCTCCAGATGCTGAGGCAAAGGGCTGAGCATCAGGAAGCTGAGGGGGTGTTGCGTTTGGAGGTTTGACTAAGGGTTGGAGCAACGCTCAATGTGGTTCTGATTGGCATGAACTGACAAGTCTCATCCGTCATTCTGTCGAACAGCTCCTTTTGCAGGCCGGCTCTGTGCGGCAACTTTTGCAACAGATAACAGCATGTTTGCCTAACTCTCAGCGGCTGCCCGTGCTCTAAATCAACAGTTCTGGATGCAAATCAACAGTTCTGGGTGGGTAGCTACCAGGCAATGGCCCCCATGCAAGGCTCATGCAAGGGTAATGGGTAGAAAGGAAGTTTATGCGGGTATTTATACGCCTACAAGGGTTTCCACTTGAGGGCCACTTATCCGGAATTCTCTTTGACAATGCCTGCGAACCCGGTGCCGGCCAGGGAACATACAAAGGAGCTTGTCCATGAGGCGCATAGGCAGATAGGCATCCTGTTAATTGGGTATCGCTGAAAATCAGGGCCCTTAACGCCAAATCCGCGCCCAGTGCAGAAGCCAATGTAGTTACAAGTAGTATGATCTTAGATTCCTTGGTTGCGCAGAGTATAAGGTACCTCACCCGAGATCGTCGTCCTTATCATACGGCATCAAAGAAAAGGCCACTAACTTCAAATGCCCTCAATCTGCGTCTGTAGCTATTTGCCTTGGGGCTCAGGGCCCTTTACTTTAGGCCTACGGTTTATAGGGGACTGCAAAATGGAAGCTTCTAAACATCCAGCCTCCCTTTTGGGGGCCACAGGGTTTAGGTTTAGGGCTTGCCCTTGCAACGGAAATCCCTAAAGCCTAAATCCTAAAACCTCAACCCTAAGCCCGAAACCCTAAAACCTAAACCATCAACCCCGAAACTCAAAACCCCTAAACCCTGAACCCCTAAACCACTAAACTGGAAACCCTAAACCGCTCGGGTAGGCCCATGTATGGACCACTACATGCGTGACTGTCTCAGTCTAATCTCGATAGTCTCACAGAGACAGACGCGCTAATCTCTTCAGTGGTTACATAGGTTTGTTTTAGGCACTTCTTTTACACCCGCACGGCTTCGTGTCTAGGGTTGCTTTAGGAATCTCTTTTACACCCGCCGAGTTTTTTTTTTTGCGGACCTTTTTCCAGCTGCACAAGGTTACCGGAATACTATCTAGTAAGGTCGAAGACAGTTCAGCCACACTCTCCAGCAGCCATTCAAGCTCAAATCTGACACTCAGTAGCAGAACTTCTTACGGTTCCGCCACACATGTGTCAACATCCACGACGACAAGGCTTCCGTCCCTCATTCCACACTCCCTGGAGACACCCTAACCCTCTCCCTGCTGAACGTGGCAGAAACTCAGGAGACCACATCTCACTCTTCCCATTCACGGTGCTGACGACGCTCTTCTGCCTCCTCCTCCTGATCCCTCTGCACTCTCTGAGCTGTTGGTCCAGGGCCTTGGAGAATTTCGGCATCAGGCGGGAACTCCGGGTTGAGGTGCCGCGGTAGGGCAGGCACTGGTAGATGTACTTCAGACCCCGCATTCACAGCCTGGTCAATGACCGCATCCTGATGCGACACGGCATCCTCGTCCAGCATCGTCTCACAGCGACCTAGCGTACTAGCACTTGTCTCCGCTGCAGCATGGCTCTCATCTGGACGAGGTCGAGTCAGCTGCCGGTACCCTGGCTCTCCATCCCTTGCCTCCAGTGCTCGGCTCTGGTCCTCGGCTAGGCAAAGGATTCTTTCACACAAAGGAGGGGGTCAACCCCCGCCTTCTTGATACTCCTCGAACTTACGTGGCCCAGCCGCCACTGGTCCCATCTGGCGAGGTTCAAGTCCAGCTGGGCAACGTCAAAGCAAGCGACTTCCCGGATTCTCGTCCTGTCTGCCTCCGGCATGAACTCCTGCGTGGATGCGTTCGACGCCTGGCCAGCGTCTCCATCATCCTTCCGCGCGCTAGGCCGTCTTTTGAACTCATCCAGCCTTCTGGTTCCCCACCTTTCTTTGACAGTGGCCTCGCTGAAACCCTCCTTCCATAAGCAGTAGTACGCCAGAGCTTCCGGGGGCAGGTCATCCCCATCTCTGTCCGCCTCCGCCGCATGGCCAGCGCACTCAGGTCTTTGCGACGCCGCTTCCAGAACCTCATCATCTGCAGCCTCCCTTTCCTGCTGAGCGATGACCTCCTCGCCATCATCCTCCGGGCTCACTGGTCCTGCAACAACCCTTTGAGAAACCTGGATGGAAATATTTTCGACCCCCACATCGTTCACCACCATGTCCCGGTCGAGCAAGGCCATGCCCTCGTCATTGAGAACCCTAACCCTGATCATCACAACCCTTTTTCTTTTCTGGCCAACAGCGAGGGCCTCCGCCGTGCACCAGTCTTCACATTCTTGCGCGCAGGCCGCGCGGTATCTCTGTTCCCTCTCCTCGTCATCCTTGAGTGCTTGGTCGTCTTCCTCCTTGAGCATCTGGTTGTGGTGCCTTATCTCCTCCTTCTCAAGGTCAGTAAGAGGGCGCTTGGTGCCGTCCGCCGCCACTGCCATCATACCCCTTTCCTCGAGCTCCACTTCCTGGCTATCCAGCACTTCCATGACCTCTTCCACGCTTCTGTCAATGACTTTGTCGTGCCAAGCTTCCAGGAAGGGCTGCAGCATAGCCCGTATGTTGATGGCCCACTCGGTGTCCTGGATGTCAGGTTCTCCCGCCGTGCTAGGGGTAGAAGTAGGTGACTAAGAGCGCCTGTAGTGCCTGCACACAGTCTCTTGCTCCAGCACTGCTGCCGCCCGTCCAGTCAGGCCTTTCACCTGTGCTGCTGGTCGCCAGTCCCCTCGTCATCCTCAACCTGATAGCTTGTGCTCTGTTCGCCGCAGTCTGCGGGCTTTGGGCGTCCAACTGTCTCTGGACCGCTTGCAGGACATGTCCAAAGGAGGCGTCTTCGCTGGACTTTCCAACAACCGCTCCAGTTTGCACCCGCCGAGTTTAGGGTTTAGGGTTTATAGGCATCTCTTTTACACCTGCAGAGTGTAGGGTTTAAGGTTTAAGGTCTAGAGGTAAGGGATGAGTATCCGTTTTGTAAGCCTCAGTTGACTAGGGTTAGGTCCCTGCATGCTTGTTCCTTTAAGTGCCATATAACGCAATCCCTCCTTCTGGGCAACTGAACCCTAAACCCGTCCTTCAAGCAGTAGACAGCAAGCCGTCGCCGGCTTTCGGCGCTGCCTAGGAAGAGGTCACCGATCATGCTGTGATGCACGTCCTGCCGGGTTCCGCTCTGTAGGATTTAGGGTCTGAGAAATGCAGGCCTTGGATTTAGGGTGTATTGGTTTTGGGGCTTGGGGTTTGGTCCTCGCAGTTTAACGTTCCCCCGTCCTCTTCCAAGCAAAGGGCAAGTTTTGTAACGACTGTATACCGAGACCCTGGACCCTGTACGGTTTAGGGTTTAGGGTAGGGGGCTTAGGGCTCGTCCTGGTAAGCCCAACGTAGCAAGATACCAACGCTTAAGCTATTCGGCATGCAGGAAGTTGGAGTCAGGGGCCGGGCTGATCAGCGCAGAGGGGGTTTAGGGTTTAGGGTACTAGGGTTTATGGCTTAGGTTTTTGTATAGGGAGAATATTGGGATTGCGTTATATGAGCTAGTCTAAACTCCGAGCATCCCCCTTAAGAAGCCGAAAGCAGGAACCCTATAGAGTCCCCTATGTAACCCCCTTTTAAGAAGTTTAGACTGTACCTCATATAGAAATTATTAGGGGATGTTACCCGGTAACGGAAAAGCAAGTGGAAATGGAATGCAAACTATGACTATGGTTTCGGTGCCTGGCAGATCCTTTGCATTGTGGTGACCTCCTCATTGGCACCACCCTCTCCAACAAAACAAGTGTGTACAGCAAGCTCTCACCCGTGATAAAAATGACGAAGCTTGTGGAACTGCCCGAACCTCGATCTACGAATAATACCTTCCGGACAATCCGCAGCAGAGTTTCGACTCGATCTTTCGCATATGGCATATGCTTTTGCCGAGGTTATGCCGGCAATTCTTCCGGTACATGCCTCCCTGTGTTCCAGAAAACCAGAAATTCAAAACCACCTCTCCATTTGTAAGTCATTCTGCTTTGCACCGGTAGGATTTTGCTCTATAGGCCTATCAGCAGGATCTCAAAAGCAACAGTTGGGGAGGTGCAGGGAAAGCACGCATGAAAATGGCCCACGCGTGCTCGGGTGCCAGGTTTTGAATAGCGGGAGAGAAATGGCTGCTTAACATCAGAATGAACTGAACAATACCAGCTCCTCCCAAACCCTAAGCCCTAGCCCCATCGTCCTCCTTCTGCTCCCCTAAGAACTCAGCCGACACGGCGTTGAGGGAGTATGAGCTCAACTTGTGCTCCTCATCTGGGAATCATATGGGATATTGCAAAGGCCGGGGACTCATTGTCTAGAGGGTCGCTAATACCAGGACTAAGGAAATTTTGGGGTCTATATCGGGCCCCCCTAGCCGTGGGGACCCGAGTTTATGCAAACCGTCATGTACGGAAGGAAGGTCTAAGCCAAACCTTCAGATCCCTCAGAAACTGCACGTCGAGTAAATAGTAAATAGGGAGTATACAGCCCTTTAAGAAATGCCAGGGTTTAGGGTTTAGGGAGTACAATGCCCCCCAATCCCCCCTACTCCCCAAAGCCCCCTAAAAATCCCCAGCACCTCTCCAACTTGAACCAAGCCCTTGAAGACCCCTAAACCCTAAGCCCGAAACCCTAAACCCTTGTACGTAACTACACTGCCGCGCGAGGTGCCTTCTGGATAACCGTCAGCATGTCGAAGTTGATCCTTGCAAAAAGAGTAGGGTTTAGGGTGTGGGTCTGAGGTTGTTTAGGGTTTAGGGGTTTAGGGTTTAGGGTGTGGGTCTGAGGACGGGGAAAAGATTGGAAAACCAAGTGGCCAGGATTGAAGTCTGTCATCTCACCCCACTTAATGGAAGCTTCAGTCAAGCCTTCATACTCCCCTTTGGGAAGGATCGGGCAAGTTCCGGCACCTTAAGCCAAAACCGACAAAAACCATGAAGCAACAGAAGAGTCAAACCAGGTAGGCATACCTTGATGGCCTGACACGTGTGTTCCGCACGGGCACGGCTGTCCCAAGCTTGCGATGTCTACGTGAGCTACAGACAAACTTTCCGCCATGGGTACTGAGACGGGATTCTATTCGGTAAAGGGACTGTTTGGGCAAACCCTGGACCAAGTTGCCACCAAATCAGAATGTATCCCCTGTACACCCTGAACAGTCAAAAGCCAAAAGTTAACAACAACTCACATGTATTAACGCCTGAATGCAGGAACCCTTGTTGTCTTGTTTTGAAGTTTAGGCTTCCGGGTTTAGGGTTTAAGGCTTTCCCCTAGGGAATTCCAGCAATCTTGTGCTGCAACGAAATCACAAATGGATCCTAAACCGTAATCAAACCCACCACATGGCCTCATAGTAGACGTAACGCGCACTGAGAGGAGCAAGGGGTCCCTCTGGCAAAAAGATTGTGGAACCTATGCCCCAAGGAGGTAAAAAGGTCCCCAACGATAATCCAAGGATGTGATGGGTTTTCGAAAGTGTGGTCCCTTTTGGGTACCCTGCTCACAGATATATGTATGCGTGTGTTACATTATAGGGGCGTAGGCAACTTCCAGGTTAGCAAACCTCACAGGGCCCAACACCCCTTAATTGAGGAATACAACTGAAATAATGCTAGGTGTCCTCGTACGTTTCAGGTATGTTCTTGAGTAAAAACCCTAAACCCTAGTATTGGGCCCCCTGAAAATGGACAGCCTCCCGTCGATGTTGATCTCAATAGTCTCCCGGCCACCGAAGTTGTTGACACGCTTCCTGCCTTGGCGTTTCTCTACGAAACAGGTTTGGGGTTCGGTTTAGGGTTCAAGTCCCTAATTGCATACCACAGGGTCATTTGGAATAGTTTCTATTCCCAATTTAAACCATTTTGGTACTATTCCCATTATCAACCACCATTTCGGGTGAGGTCGAGTGACCCTGATGCCAGGATCACCGAGGGGAGCTACTGGGGTTCATAGTTAAGGCTTCAGGGTGGGTCTGGGCTTTAAGCATAGACTTGGCGGCCTTGGTGGGGATTGGACCATCTGCAAAAGTCAGATGCCCTTCTTGGCATGGCCTAACAGCTACACCCTAAACCCCTCAGACCCCAGACCCCTTCAACTCTGAACCCCCCAGCCCATAAACCCTAAACTGGAAACGAGACGAGGTGAGCCTGAATGGTATAAGGTAACCTCATTGAGCTGCGCCAGACCTCAAAACTAGTTATGCTGTACGGTCTTCAAAAACCGGGCAAGTTCACTGCATCCTCAAACATCGAACACCCAAGCAAGGCATGGCATGCTGCTTGCGCGTACAATAAGTGTCTGAAATATGTCCTCCGCTAAGCCCACATCAAGCAAAGACTCCTACTACCGTCCACCAAGTCCAAACTTGTAGCAGGTACCGGCACAAATCATTCACGAGCCACGTCATACAGCTCCCCACGCAACCCTTGCCCTTGTTTAGGTACCCTGGACCGGATACAGTACTGCCTAAACCCTGACCCGCGGAGCCGTTGGGGAACGAAAGCCCTATGACAAAAAAGGCCCACAGTCCTCAAACACTGCAGAAATCCCACGAGAGTAGATGCTCCGAAGTGTGTAACTTTTGGGTCCGTCAAAACGTGGCAGCAACAGATCCTGATCCAGCAATGACCAACATGTACATCTGCTTTGGCATGGGCGTTCTTCAGAACCAAGTGTGACGGTCCGACACCAGATTGTTGTGCTTCCTAATGATAAGAAGATTAAGACATGAAATGCGTACGGGCCATTTAGAACTCCAGAGGGGCACCGTTGCGCAACCCCAAGTCCTCACCCTGGACAGAACCGAGAACAGTGTGCAACCTCAGGACATCGATCGTTTGCAAGTCGACCCAGCTTGCAGAAGTCCATGCTGATGCCTCTCCTTGGTTGGAGAAAAAGTTGCAAGGTCTGGACGTCTTCTCTGCCCTGAATGTCGACGGTGATGAGATGGGACTTACTGGCATTGTAGCTGCACTTTGCGTTCTCGCTCGGCTGCCTGCATGCGCCCAACATGCGCACTACAATCACTCATCACTAATCTGTCCTCTCAGCTAAGAAGCCCATGATGTGTGGACAGGTGGCACCGGAATCGGCTAACAAAGACAATCGTGCCACATGCTTAAACTTGAAACTCCACCTATCCGAGAAAAGGAACGCCAAATGATGAGAAGGAGTGAGTTCATCTAGGGTTTATAGGATTTGGAACCCGAACACGCACAACTCCTTTCAGTCTCTCAAGGCTGGGGTGTTTCTCACCGGAACCACTAATGAGTAGAATCGCGGACCGCAAATTTACTACGGCTATAACTAGACGGCTCGCGATTTTTTGAGGCTTCTACATTACTTCACAAGTCAATGCACAATTTCCTGAAATGGGCCAACGAAGAAGGCCATATGCACATAAGAATGAGTTGCCAACATCACGTTGGGGACAGTGTTCCAAGCATTGGGGAGGGCCCCTGCCTAAAGGCTTACGTAATGAACCTCCATGTCGGGGGCTAACATTGTCGGACCCGTCCTTTGCGCAGCACTACCTGGTTCTAGCGTTTGCACAAGTAGTGGACCCCAAGATAAGCCCGAAATGCTATAACCCTTAGGCTACGCACTCCCAATATTTTTTGAACCTGTGCTTGGCCGTAAGCGTGTAACGGCGGCATCCTGTGCTCCGCACTAGGAAAACACTGCATAGCTGTGGAAAATCCCAGCAGCCGTAATCACCCCGCGAACCCACGAAGGAGGCACTGCAGAAAAACTCATACATACCACTACGCAAGTGAAAATGTGTCCCCTAATTTCTAGGAAACCCGTCTAATCCCTATGAATCGCTATATATTCAATCCCAGCTTCCATTCAATTTTCCACGTGATTCTCCATTATTCCTACATACCGCCTTTTAGCCCCGATGTAACCCCTATATTTGCAGAGTGCAAGGTGTAGTGGGGCAAAACCGCGACAAATTGCTCCGTCACAATTTCCCCGCAAGTCAAAGCACTCGCCCGCTACTTGGAGGGTCAGGGGGACTTAGCAGGTAGGCTACCCCACAGTTAACCTAATTCACTTTCCCTGACCCCAATGTGCTGAAATCCTTGTGCCTAAGTCCTCAGACCCACATCTTTTGAGGCCCAGATTCGCTTCGGCACGGTCCAGGAGATACGGCCTAAAATTTGGTTGTGACAGCAACCATGATTCTGAAGCTAACTTGTTATCAGGGTATTACTTTAGGAGCTCCCAACACATTCCTTACACAATAATGAGGGACGTGACGATGAAGGAAACTAACCATATTCCCAAAGTGCCACCTAGTTATGCATCTAGGCCTTTGATCATTCGGCAGCTCAGGCTTCACAAACGTCACATTGCCGAAGCTTGCCCTAGAAACGATAATAATAGCAATAGCGACGACAGTATTAGCGGTGTCCGAGCCCTGGGCAGATCGAAGTTTAGAATGTTGTAGCCTGTGATGACATCCGGATCCACGTCCTGCACGCGCACTGCATGGCTTAGGGTTTAGGAGTTTAGGATGTGGAGTTCGGTGTGTAGAGAACACGTGGCGTAAGAGTAAGATGTGCAGAATAGATCCATAAGGGTTCAGGTGGTAGGGCGGGGCGCATGAGTTGCACAAGTTATCGGGCCATGTAGCAAGAGCCTGCAATTCAGCAATCTCATGCGCAGTTACATCACGCGCTGGTCTCAGTATGCGGCGATTTTTGTGGATGCCAGCGTCCACCAGTATATGTGAGAAGCATACTGGGTAGTAGAGGGGGGAGAGGAACACTGAGTAGTAGAGGGGGGGTCAGCTTTGCGAGGGAGACTCTTCAAAAGCGACGATCCTATTGCCAGGAACACACATCGAAAACTGGGAATGTCTGCCGTTGTCTAGATGCCCTGAAAAGTCGAGATCCCGAAGCCTACTACCACTGGAGATTGCATGACTGCTTCCATGACCAGAACGATAATGCCCCAACATCTCTTCACGATTCGGAATCTCAAGTGATCTGCCTGGTACCTCACAAGCAATGAAGGAATGGATCCATATGGTTGACCTGCTTCCCCAACAATCTATAACAAGAGCCCCTCTTGAATCAGCTCCACAACCCTGCAAAGCACCAAGGGTACTGCACTTTTGTCTTCTGGTCGGCCGTTCTTCTTGGCAGGCTCTTGCTGTGCCGCTGGTGCTGTCGCTATCCGGGCGATGGAAACCGCGAGGTCATGCAGCCTAGATGAACTGCAGGTCCATGGATACACATGTCGGGGGTGCCAGGATTCAAGGGGGGAAACCCATGTTGTTCCAAGCTCCCAGGAAGTGGGGCTATGAGTGCCCTAGAGCAAGCTCTATGTAGAGTTGCCTTACTCGTCATAGAACCCATGAACCTCTAGGTAGCATGCGGGGCTTTGAGCGTTCTTTGGGGTTGGGGTTCGCACAACTTCAGCTCTGTTGCACGCAGAGGAACCCCCGACTTCGGAAAATCCCATTGAGGACTCCGAAATCACCCCTACATAATGCATCAGACAATCCCTGTATCATCCGTGTCATGTCCCTGAAACCTTAAGACCATGGCATTGAAGGAAGCCCAGAAGCCCTCATTCGAAAGACGTATCATGGGATCCCATACTACCCTCCCCTTACTCCCCTCCCTCCGAGAAAGCCTAAACACTCCCTGCTGAAGCCCCCTCATTTGGGGTCTCTTTTGGGGATTGTGGGGTGGGATAGGATCCCAACCCTAAACCCTAAACCCTAAGATCGAAGCAACAGGATGGCCCATGGCCGCTGCACAAAAAGGAAGACGAAGCAGGCGGCGATGGTTGTAAAGGAGAAGATCAGCATCCTCAGCAAGTACTCGGGATTTGAAGGGGTTGAGGGTTTATTGGGATCCTGAGAAACTTCTAAACAGGATTTCCCATATACCCGAATACCCTAGTACACTATACACAAGGGGCTGAAAGGTTGCCCTCTGCACATTCTATGGTAGGTTGTCAATTTTTTGGGGTTCATTGTATAATGCGGGGTTTCGGGTTTAGGGTTGGCCCCTAATATTTTGAGAGCCCAAAAAAGAGATCATCATTCTGACCACCCTCCTTATGGGGCTTCAGGCACTTGAGTTTCAGCTGTAGGCAAGCCTATTTTGAACCTTGTTTGAGTCCTCTTGGCCTGCATTGTCCAATGCCCATGAACCCCCAAGTAGGTCTTTCCCCATTAAGCCTGCGCTCAGTCCATGGAATTGGACTTGAAGGCTTAGGGTTTACAACAGAGTCCCTTCCGGGTATTTTGGGGGTATCTAAAGCAGATCTCTCTTTTTGGAAGCTCCCACACAAGCTGATTTGAAGTCTAGGGGTTGAAAGTGTGAAGGCTGCATCAATGTTAATTATCCATGGCGCCAGGCAGGCACATGACTACAACACGCCAGTAATCTGTACGGTGTTCGACATGAGCGAACCCGAAGCTCCTTGCAGAGCCCAATGCCATGGGCAACTTGCACGCTCCTATCGTTTTTGGAGGCTGTTGCGTAGGTTTTAAGAAAGGTATCAGTTTTAGCGGGCTCCGATCGCTTTTGGCACTTTTTGAGCGATGCTTGCATCTCACGTCATTCCTTTTCTCTGTCTCTAATATTTTCCAATATGTGAGTATTGACCATCGCTCAAATGATGAAAGCTTATTGGACAATGCCTGGCCATCACTTTTGATTTCCCAAACCTAGACATGGTAGTTTCCCTAAATCGGGGGACCCCAATACACCCCGTACTACTGTCCTCCTCATTATTGGGACTCCCGAAGCCCTAAAACAAGCACTAATTTTGGGAAACCCCCACATGAGGTCGAGTGTGAGCCGGGAGCCCTAAACCCTAAACCCTAATAAGCTAATAAGCTTTCAAAACACTATTGCCTCCCCCTGCTCCATCTTGCAGCCCATGTGGTAGTTTCCCAAAATAGGAAGACCCCAATATAGTATAGTCCTGATTATTGGGGTCCACCAAAAGGTACCCCTAATTTTGGGAAACCCCCATGTGAATGTTGTCTTAACAAGTCTTTACAGGGATGTGAGTCAAAGGCCTTTGACATACCAGATTTTCTGCCAACAACTGCACCCGAAACCTCGAAACACTAAACGCCCGTCATGACTCAGCTGACTCGGCCAAGCAAAGTAAGAGAAGACCCGGTCGTTGATAGAGCTGTGCGACTCCACAAAGAACTGCCTGCTGAGTGATTCAGATTAAGGCAATACATGGCAGGGTACACTTATAAGGTTTCTAGGTCAAGGTATGGAGGACATTGCGGTTGCGACAATGAAAGCCTTTCTACCCGAATAGCCAGAAAACCTGAACTCTTAACCCTAAACTCTCCAATTTTGGGGTTTGGGGAATCTATGCGTTATGGCTCTTATGCAACCTTGTACGATTGCACGCCTCAACGAGCTGGGGATTGAAGAGCTTTGGAAGCTCCCAATCTTAATATCAAGACGACGTACCTTGAGCCCTCACTTTAGGTTTCGCGTCTCCCTTTGACAACCATCTGAGCCAGAGACAGTATCCCCGCGATAGCGAAGAAGGCCAAGTGCGCCTTCCCTGCGAGGCTAAAGACCCTTAAAAAAAACGAGTCCAACAACAAACGTCAAACCGACAACTTCCATCCATCTTTGTTTCTTAGTTCTAGAAAGGCCCATCTTAAAACACACCTTCACACCCTCATACTGACTATACCACCAACAAACATATGTGTGGGCCAGTTGTTGAGGTATTTCATTCCCAGGGGCACAAAGGGGTGCGCCACGTTGATGCCGAAAGCCAGGCGGTTCAGCAGCGACAAGGAGCGGCTGCAGGGTACTGTCCTTCAGGCTCTCACTTTGCGGGTTTAGGGTTTAGGGTATAGGTCAAGGTTTTCTGATTCCTTATTCGGGTGGCCTTTCAATTCTAGCTTGAAATTTCTTACTGGGTATCCCCCTTAACAACCCCTATAATACTCCCCTACGTAACCCCTTTTAAGTTTTGCTTTGATATCTTCAAGCTTGGACTTGTGGACAGGCGGAGTGGTTTGCTGTGCGGTCCTTCAAAGGCCACGAAAATGCATTTTGAGGAGGACTCTCCACCTTGTACTAGTGGTATAATAGGAATATAAGAAGACCCTAATATTGTCCTCATTCTCCATTATGGTCACCATTACGGGGTGGGGGTCCACCTAATGTCTTTCTGAATAGGTTCCCAGTTCCTTCTAAAACCACAATATGCGGAATTCAAAATTGTCCCAAAGTGCCACGTAGGTTAAGCTATGGTCAATTGGCTTCTGCAGGCTTCAACTGCATGAGAGGCGTTGGTCAATGTATTGTTGCTTGTGGCTCTGCTTGGGTATCTATAGTCCTGCTTAAGTAGATGGAATATGGGGTATATGGTGATCGTGTCATAATATACCCCAGCCATATTCTATCTACTTAATGGGGACTATATTCCCCAAAACCCTACATAGACCCCAAGAATCGCCTACATCCCCTTTTAAAGCCCATGCACCCCTTGTACAGGGACCCCTAATTTCTGGAAACCCAAACCTAGTTGGGAGTCAGACGGACACACCCGTTTTTGCAAGGAGTGTTGACTGCTAGTTGTATTTGATTTAAAAAGGCATAAAGGTCACATCTGAACGTGCGGCTGCATCAAGGCCTTAGAAGGGGCAGGCCTATTCCAGCAACTGTTTCCAGAATTGGGGTATTGAAGGTTAATGGAGGCGGTCGCGTTTTGTATACCACTTCGATTAAAATCCTATGGTATGTTGAGATTGCAGCAACGGGGGACCATATTGTGCAACAGGAAGCCTTCAAGCTTAGAAGTGTAGCATTTTTCTTAGTGACTCCTCACAGTAACCCTAAACTCTAAGCGCTAAACCCTGCACCCTAAATCCTAAGCACAAAACCCTGAACCCTAAACCGTGAACCCTTCACCCTGAAGCCTAAACCCTGAGCCCTAAACCCTGAACCCTAAACCTTTTTTGCATCAGGGCCTCATTACTGCCTGGATCCGCACTCACCAACATGCTTGACATGAGGCATGCGCTGGAAAAACAAGAAGTGGTCTCAAGCACTGCTGGCTCGCAGACACTCCTCTCATCAGTACTGAAACACTCAACGGCTTAATAACCCTAAACCCTGAACCCTGAACCCTAAGCCTCACAGTAAGGATCTAAAAGTCATAGTACCCCACCTGGCGCTACCTAGGCTCTCTCAGAGCCCAGGACTCAGACCCTAGAAGCTTCAGGCTATGGGGTCTTATTACACTGCAATCCTCAACCCTACAAACCCTAAACCCTGAAAAGCCTAGCGCCTAAACCCTCTCGCTCGAGGCGTCAACTGACCCCAAACCCTACTTTATATAGGGGTTTTAGGGATTACATTCCCTGATTACCTACTAAGAGCAAGTGTGTAATTCCCATATTTATGTAGGGATAACATTCCCTTCTTCCCTACTAAGAACCCAGTAAGTCAATCCCCAAACCAAGCCAGGAACTTCAGAGGGATCACTTTGATGTATCACTGACCTACATGTGCCCCATTCCGATATAGATGAGGGTAACTTAGACCCCAGACTACTAAACCCCCTCCCGTAGTACGGATTATAGTAAGGATCCTAAGATCAAGGCCCTGAAAGGAAGGGTGTTTATTAATCATGGGTCTGCATTAGACTTCAACAGGGCTCAAGCGATTAAGTCGCAGAAACTTCAGATTGGGCCATGTTTTTTGTGAATTCAACCACAAGGGAAAGGTGACCCCTTCCTGCTGGCAACGCTAACATACCTCTGTCATAATAATTCTTCAAGTCCACAGGTGATATTGTCGCAATAAGTTACGCGGCGGCGCAGCCCAATTCAGCTCAACATTCCAATCAACGATCCTCTCCGGCAACCCTCACAAATCATCATCCCTTTCTGTAAGCCCTACGGTATCTCTAAACCCGGTCACGCCCTGGTTCGGAAACCACAAAAAAAGTGATTCGTAAACAAAAAACCCTGATTCGGAAACGGAAGCCCTGATTCGGAAAACAAGCTGATTCGAACTAAAAACTTTGATTCGGAAACAAAAGCCCTGATGCGGAAACTAAAAACCTGACTCGGAAACTATAGCCCCCTGATTCGGAATGCAAGAGATTACCCACGCCACCCCAACCCCGCCCCCACCCCCCAAACCCCCCCCCATTCCCCATAGCTTCGAGAAGTGTAATAGTTTCAGTTTAGTTTCTGAATCGGTGATTTTTAGTTTCTGATTCGGGAATCTTAATTTCCGAATCGGGTGATTTTTAGTTTCTGAATCGGGTGATTGCTAGCTTCTGAATCGGGTGATTTTGTGTTTCTGAATCGGTGCTTTTTGTTTCTGAAGCCGGGGTTTTAGTTTCTGAATCGGGGTTTGTTCCCCTAAACCGCACTAACTGGCAAGAAATACCTGAAGCCCAAAACCTGAGCCTTACACTCTGAAGCCCACAGCCCCAAACCTCAAACAACAAGGCCTCACATCTCAAGCCCGAAGCTAATTTAGGTTTACTGCTTCGGGCTGTAAGCCCTGAAGCCTGAATCCTAAATCTTGAACCCTAAAGACTGAGCTTTAATCCTGAAGCAATCAACACATCATTCTGGGGTCTATTAGAGGTTTTGAGGCACGTACTCTCTTTCATAGTTAGACAAGGATTCTAGGACCAAATTATTGAAACAACCCCTGTGAAATCCCAGTTTACACTTCACTTTCCATGGTGTCTCATTGATTCTCCATTATGGTCCCTATATTCCTTCAGTTCATCCTCATTTGCCCTTGCAAACCCACATCGGTAACCCCTATACAATCCCAATGTCAGCCCTACAGTTGTGGCAACATGACCCCTAAACCCTAAGCCCCTAAACCGCGTACGTAGCTCTACAGTACATGCAACGTGCCTGGCGCGACAGCTCTCGCAGAGCAGTGCAATCCCCAGAGCCAGCGCGGCTTGCCAGGCACCTTACAAGAGATAGGGCCTAGGGTATAGGGTTTCGATGCTGACTGATGTTTCTTATGTAGAGCTTCTAGAGGGGTGTACAGGGCATGCTAAAAGAAAACGAGAACTATTGACATTCTTCAGGCTTCTGCAGTAGATACACATTTGCTATCTTCATTAGTTGGACTGAACTGGGCAGAGCACCTGCCAGGTTTCTGTGAGACTTCCTTCCAGGATTCCCCCTATTCTTCGCTATGTTCCCGCACTTCCTCAGCAGCACACTAGTTTACTGCGACTGCCCCCAGGTCCAGGGTATGCTGTTGCGAGGCATTTGGGGACAAAGGCTTCATCGTTTAAAGTTCCATATTTGCAGGAATTATAGAATTATGTTGAGGCACAGGAGTGTTGGTTTCCTGAGGGTTGGATAAAGGCCGTACATCAAGAAAGACTCGCCAAAGCTGGCATCATAGAGGGTTTGTTCACCGTTGTCCATTATAATGCCAAACGAGCCATTGTCTAACTCCTAGTATACCCCTTAATCACCCCTATAGTTGTCCCCTATATAACCCCATATAACCCCCCATATAACCCCTTTAAGGAGTCTAGACTATAGCTCAAATTGTGCTTGACATCTTACTCGACCTTACTCCATCTGCTGCCCTCCGTGCCACCAGGCATTTGGGGGGCCCGGCGCCCCAAAGCTCTACAACACAACACGACACCCTCTTCTTAGGCCAAAGTCGTTCTGCGACTGGCACTTCGGATTTGGGGCACCAGGGTTTAGGTTTAGGGTTTAGATCCAATCTCTTCGTAATCCCAAATAGAATCTTTGTCTGTGCGAGGTAAAGTGAATCAAGCCCCACAGCGTAAACCCATCCTTTAGGACGTCTCTTTCCAGCCAAGAGTCCAGTGACTAGTAAGGGCTGCTGGCTGACGAACCTTGCTGTGGCTCCGCGTAGAATTCAAGGCCCAGGGGATGGCAGGAGTTTTTTTAGGATGGTTGCTGGCGATTACTGCACCTTTTGAGGAGGCACATAAGAACACGGACAATCTCTTATTAGAACTCTAAACCCTAAACTTCAGGGTATAGGATTTAGGATTTCCCCGAATCAGGTTGACCTTTCTTCGGTGGGGGTTCCCATACGAGGGATTGTGGTCTTTTGGGGCTCTACATTGGGGTTGCTCTTTCGGGAAACTACCATATATTGCACTCCTGAATATCAACTATAGCTGAGCAGGGGCCGAAGGAGACTCCAACAAAACACTTTCCCGAAACTGAAACCAAAGGTCTCAACCTTCATACAACGCACACGGGATCAACACCCAAGATTTCCATATTTTTTCATTAAAAGAGTGGTGGTCCCAAGTTTTGGGCTTGGCGTTGTGGGATCCCCACCTGTATAACAAATTCCTGAGGGCACTGTAAAGGAACCACTGTTAAGTGGACTCTCGTATCTCCAAGCCCCTAATCAGGACTCAGGAGCCTAACGCTAACTATCAACAGAATACCGACTATCTATACCAGCCCTTCTGACGGCGCATACATTCAGTTCAATCCTCTCCATTACGCGCGAATAAGCTAAGGCTCGTGACTCGTGGTGCAAAGAATCCATGCCCAGTCGAAGTCCTCAACCCTAAATCCTGCATACTTTACCCTCAACTGGGCGCCAAACCCAAACTGAATCCAGCCTAAGAGCTCATCAAGAAATGCGGCTTCCGGAAACTCCTTAAGCCACCTGGATGGGAATCTCAGAGTTTGGTAGTCCCCACTGTGAGGATGCTATTGCTTTGGTAAGGTAAGACTTCCCCATTTTGCAATAAACGTGTAGCGACACGCCTTTACACATGTTGACAAGTTTTTCCACATACACATAGGTCTGTTTACCACCCTTGCTCATGTTAAATGCATCCCCCAAAACATAAGGCGGAATCTTCTAGGTTATGGGGTGTTCAATACTGGGGGAAAGGGCAAAGCGCCAGGGAGATTTTGGGTGCAAAGGTTTATGGATTTCGGGCTAGCAAGTAGGGGACGTTAATGCTCAACCCTGAACCTTAAACCCCTTCAAAATAACAAGGGCGCTCTCGCCCGCGGGTATGGCTTTGGTAGGAAAGGACTGATGTTCCAGGCTAACAACAGATGTCAGGCAGTTTAAAATTTGTAGGGTTAGGGTTTTGGGGTTTACCAATCCCTCGAAAGAACAAATTGAATGAGCAGCTCCCACATGGGCGTTTCCACAAAATGATTCATCCCTTCTATAGTCTCCCTTTTTTGTGAGGAACTCCCATATGAACATCCTAAATCCTAAGCCCTAAACCCTAAGTCCAAATCTGAAAGCATGCGAAGGTTGTACCGGGCCACTGCCCACGCGATGCGCCGTGGAGGGCGACTGCGACCAGAATGCAACAAAGTCCTGGCTCGGGTGTAGGGTTTAAGGGTTTGGCGTAAGTTTAGGGTGTAGACAAGTTGTATGGGGTTCAGGTCGAGTTTCCGTTCTAGTTTTTCCCGGTACATCTATGGTTTACCTGGACTTGAGAGTGTAGGGTTGAGGGTTTAGGCATATTATAAAATGATTCTGATGGGGACCCCAAACAGGGAACCCCAAGAATGCGATAGGAATAAAATAGATAGAAATTGGGCTTTGGTATACATTTCCTATCATATTCCTGCAATATTCTTGGGGTTCCCTGGTAGGGGTCATCAGGCGCCAGGCAGGGCTTTTTGTGGCCAAGTGTTTTCTCTGGGTGCTTGCAAGCAGTATCTGCGCGTGAAACCCCAAAAGCACTCAAATCTACAAGCAACCTGTAAATATTGCAAACATGAAAGAAATTGTCTGGAAATCGCCTAGGTGTCACAGCATCAAATCCGTATCTGATCTAAAGCACAAGGTGTCAGGCGAATTCTCCATGTTCAAAGACAGTTGGACCCAATATGTGTGCCTCCTCTCTGAAAGCCTTTGTGAAGCTGAGTAGGTAAGTACGGTACAAAACAAAACGCCAAACATACTGGACTACAGGAAAATGTACATGGCCTTGTCGTAACGTCGGCCTTTCTCAGCCATCCCATGAAGCTATGCGAATCCTTACCACTTTCTTCCTAAATGCTCCAGCCTAGTCCCCCCTTAAGTAGATAGAGTAGATAGAATATGAGATAGAGTAGATGGAATATGGCTTTGGGTAATTTTTTTCCATCCCCACATACCCCATATTCTATCTTCTTAAGGGGGACTATAACCCTAAACCCTAAACCCTAAACCCTAAATTGTAGTTTCCGTTTTCTTTTCCATTATCCCAACCTAACCCCATATCCTATATACCCTGAACCCTAAACTTAAGGGGGACTATAAACCTAAAACCTGGATCCCCAGGCCCGCTTCCCGCCTGGCCAGCGCAAACACCTCCCAGAAGCGGGAACCTCCGCCCGAGGTAGGCCAAAAAGGCGAAGGAACCTAAAGCTGTGGATTGGAAGAAAATTGGATTTCTACAGGGTTTAGGGTTTAGGGGGTTTAGGGTTTAGGGCTATCTGCTGTCATTTGCTCTCCATAGGCGCCCAGGACGCGCGAAGCTTCACATCCACTGCAAAGATTTGCATTCCAGAGGCACCCCTAAAATGGAAACCCACAACTTGCCCTAATCACTAGAATCCCTATATACTATACTCCCAAAAATGACGATGGCTACGAGGATGGCGGCTTTGAGGCGTCGGAAACACCGATACTTATGAGGATGGCGATTTTGAAATTAGGCGTTGAGGGTTTGGGGTTTAGGGGTTTACCCAACCCCAAGTAAGCAACTCGCGCCATGCAACAACACTTGCATGGCGATCCCTCGCGTATGGTGAAGGTACCAAAAGTCGAGCTTCCTCAGCTGATTGGGCGCGGTATAGGATTTAGGGTCAGAGAGTTAGGGTTTAGGGTGTTCCTTACCGAAGGTTAGTCGCGAATACGGGAATACATCTGTAAAGGGATTAGGCAGGGAACATATTCCCGTATCACCTATGAACCACCAGCAAGTTCCTCCAAGATAATTCTCCATCAGTAGGTGCTAAGATGATCAACATCGCCCACCCTAGGTTCTTCTATCTACGTACTGGGGGGCGGCCTCCATGAAGATACCTGTGAGTCAAGGTTGAAGGAGCGACTGTTGCTTCCTCATAAAAATTCGCTACTAGCTCCATGCGAGAAGCGAGGACTGCGCGCGGAAGCCCACTGCAGCAAGTGCCACCAGAACCGGCATCGCCTTGTACGAAAGTTAGGTTTTAGGGCTATGGTTTAGGGTTTGGAACTTTTTAACTATCTAGGATAAGCTTCCTACGAACTTCTGACAACAAAACGAAGTCCCTGGCGAACAAACCCCAGAAAACAATACACATTTCCTTTAAGTCATTCCCCCTTACAGTAACAGTTACCACGAGAGGTACCTACCAGGAGTCTAAATAGCCCCTAGAAAACATCTTTACAGGCTGGAATGACCCGAACATCTACGTAAATTCCAACCACATCGAATCCCTGAACCCTAGTGTAGACCCATGATTAATAAACCCCCTCCTTTTAAAGGCTTTAATATTCGGATCTCTATTATAATCCCTATCAAGGGGAGGGGGTTTATTAATCACGGGTCTGGGTTAGTCCCTAAACCCTGAACCCTAGACCCTGGATCCCTACACCCTAAACCCCAAACCCTAAATCCTAAACCCTAATCAAAGCTTACGTAATTGGTAAACCCCACACCCTAGACCTGGCATCCTAAACCCTCAGCCCTAAACCCTTTTGAATCTGGAACTGTAAGAAGCCCTACACCCTAATCCCTAAACCCTAAATCCCTAAACCCTAGTCCCTAAACCCTAGTCCCTAAACCCTAAATGGCAACCCGGGAGCTGCCCCAAGTGGCAGGCAAAGGATGATACTCGTCAAGGTAAAGGCCTGCCACCAGGATTCACTTCTGGGTTTAGGGCTTTAGGGTTTCAGGATTTAGGGATTTAGGGTTTAAGGATTTGGGCTTTAGGGTTTAAGGATTTAGGGATTTAGGGTTTAAGGATTTGGGCTTTAGTGCTTAGGGCGAGGGCATTAGGGTTTACGGCTTAGGGAGATGACCCCCAGCAATGGAGAATCACATGGAGAACACATGGAAACTTGAACGGAAACTGGCTTTAAACAAAAGTTTATGGGGATTGTAGCTTCGCAGCTTAGTTGGAGGGCCAAGGCAACTGAGATGGTTAAGAATGGGGATAACTGGGGTAACTGCATGGGTTATAGGCTTATACTACGTTCCTCCTGACCCTCGAGGTATTCCTTGGGAATTAGGGATCCAAACCCAAGGGCATAAACCCTAAGGGCACGAAAGAACCTCCAAGCCGAAGGGTACAAACCCTAAGGGGGTTTAGGATTTAGGTTCATCCGATTTACCGTAGGAACTATTTCCTTCTGACTCTGGTTAGATTAGGGTCCCAGTCGGGGGAAACCCATAAAGGGCCAGTGCCGGAGATAAGTAAAAAAAATGGGCCCAAAAAAGCAAGGGCGCACGCTAAACCCTAAACGCCAAACCGCGCATAAAAAGTTACTAAGTCCCATCATGAACCCCTGACTAGCCAAAAGCAAAGTCGCAGCAATGGCCGCAGTTTTGGCAGCAGTTTTGGCAGCAGCAGCAGCAGCAGCAGCAGCAGCAGCAGCATCTTTTAAGAGGAAATTGTCCATGTAGGGCCCCTCTTCGATTCCATGTCAGTTTGCGGGAGGGTAACACGGAAGCCTCAAGTGACACCTTTGCAACAAGACGTCAAAGTTAATAGTTACTAGGCCTGCATGTGAGTTTTTGGGAAGGGTGGGATGTACATCTTTCCCAGCTAGGTTTATGTCTTCTACCCTTGCCTGGATCTCCTGGTGAGTATGTGAACATGCTTTATTTGGGGGGGATGGTTTTTCTCTTTCCCATGCCTGGATCTCCAGTTGGAAGTTCCACATGTTGACGCACGGATTGCCATTGCCTCAAGCTCTTCAGCAGCAGGATCAGGATTCTTTACAAACACTAAGTAGACCAACAATCACTGCCAGAATGGTATAGCCTGCATTGTCCCCTACCCCTTATCTCAAACATGATCCGAATAACAGGGATCCACATGGTATGCCCAATTTGGGGAAACACGTATAACACTCATATAACCGTATGTCGAGATGGTGTCGGGACGTTCTCCCTCTCCACTTCAACATCTAGGGCGACAATTCTTAGTTCAACCAGGATGCGTCTTCCAATCCTAAACCCTAAACCCCTAAGTCTTGTTCAGCCCTGTTTCCAGTGAGCCAGTCATCGTCAAAGTCCTGGAAAATCAGAGCGGCAAGGTCCCCAAGCAGGAAAGAATACCTCTCCCAAGTCTCAGCGTTTCAGGGAAGTTCAGGGTTTAGGGTTCAGGGCCCAGCGTTTGGGTGAAGTTCAGGGTTCAGGATTTAGGGTTCAGGGTCTAGTTTTGTTGTTTTCTTTCGGGCGTTTTTCCGACTGCGCAATCCAGGGTTTAGGGCTTTGAGTTCAGGGTTTAGAGTCCGAGCTTTAGGGCTCAGGGAAGTTCAGGTGTAGGGGGATGGCCCAGGCTAGTTTAGTAAGGAGCTTGTCTCCCTTACTGGCTGCGCTATGGGTTATAGTCCCCCTAAAGTATATAGAATATGGAGTATATGGAGATCTTATTACGATTTACCCAAAGCCATGTTCTATGCCTAAACCCTAAACTTAGGCTCTAAACCCTAGACCCCATAATATACCCAAAGCTATATTCTATCTACTTAAAGGGGGACAAGCCACAAACTTCGGCCGCCAGCCTCGGCCGAACTCTAGACTAGGGTAGGTTGGGGGCCTATAAAAATCATTTTTTTCTGGCTTTAAAGGGTTATATAGGGGTTTGGGGGCCCTAAAAGAAGTAGATTTGTAAAACGTTATAAGGGGTGATATAGCGATTAAGGGAAAGATTTGTTTGAACAGATGTTCAAACCTACCCCTGTAGACCCCTGAGCCCACCATCCGGATCTCTAGCCGTCGTATATGGGACTGCGTTTATGATTGAACTTTTCTAGGGTAGATATAGCCCAAGAATGGAGAATCAAATGGAAACAATGGACAATGAAATTGAAACAGGAGTTATATAGAGGCTGTTTATTGCTTATAGAAGGGACTTGGCCTAAATCGCTTTTCCAAGTATGGTGAAAAATATATAGGGGCCATATGACAAGGGGAACCTCACTATGAAATGGCCCAAAACATAGTGAATTTAGGCAACGCCCCATATGAACCTGAATAACTTTGGACGTTATCCCTTGAAATTCTGTTTGACTAACGTACCCAGACTCTCCTGTGTAGTTCCTTTTTGGTAGTACACAATCATCCCTTACAAAAAACCATAACGAACTCAAAAAGGAACTTCATAGGAGCCGATGGGTAGGCCCCTAGATCAGGCTTCCAAACTGGGATAATGGAAAATAAAATGGAAACCCTAGGTCCTTTTAAAGGGTTATAGGTACCCTTTGGGTTGATAATGGGGAATCATATGGAAAATGACATGGAAACTTGGATTATAGGCCCTAACCCTAAACGCTAAACGAATCCTGTGGCCTCCACTGCCGAGACATGCACTTGCCGGTGGCATGGTACCTTGCTCGGTGCTTCGTCCAGGTTGCGAAGCAATCCCCTCCCCTAATATTTAGGGTTAAGGGGTACATGTGGGTGGTTGTGAAAATTATGGTCCCTTTTTGGTTACCCTAAATATCAGGTGCCGTATTATAATAGGGATCCAAAAACGGATCATAATTTCTCACAACCACCCATGCTAATGTATTGGGAATATTTGATATTAGGGGGGGGTCCCCCGCAAACAAACATGAAATCCCAAAAGCTTGCTATAAAGACTAAAAGTGGCATGCTACGGGGGATACAAAAAATCGGAATGGCCCTAAGTGCCTTCTGAGTTATGGCACTACAGTATACCAAGGTCATGCAGGGCTTAATTTTTTAGTATCAGCAGTAGGTGTTGCCTGTTGGAGTGGGTGGTGGAAGGTCAATGCCTAGGCTGCCAAAAACCATGCAGGCAAAACTGCTCATAACACCGCAAAAATGCCATCCTGATTGAATAGGTGCCTTCAAGTGCCTTAATCACTAGCCGAAGCAGTCAATTAGAAAGCGCTTGCAACACGACGAATTACTCCTTCAAGCGTGTCTGCTTCTCAAGATCCCGACACTGCTTTGCATGAACCGTCGCTAAATCCTACTGTGCCGCAAGGCCTGCCGGAATGCAGGAGGAAAGCTATGGCCCTGTCAGCTCCTTCAAAGACTTGAGAGCTTGTGTACGGAGGCGGGATCAGCCTCCCCAACGACCCTACTTCCTGGTGATACGGGAATATGTTATAGTCCCCCTTAAGTAGACAGAACAGGGGGTATATGGGGGTCCTATTGTAATATACCCAAAGCCATACTCTATCTACCTAAGGGGGAGTACATTTTCAGGGAGGGTGTAGGGTAGGCAATGAAGGGAACGACGGAGGGAATAATGGAATATTATCCGTGTATGGTATATTCCCTCGTTCCCCTACTCTAAACCCTTAGTTAACCGGAACCCTGTATATAACAGATTCCATTGAACTTTAAACCCCTCAAACCCTGAACCCCTTTTTGAGTCACGGACTGAGGCCGGAGCATCTGACAACGCATCTTCTTGATGCTTGAAGCTGAACGAAGAGCAACTTGAAAGTGAAGAGAATTTGAAAGCGAAGAGAAGAGGCACTAAGGCATTAAGCATTTGTGGGCCCTATCAACCCAGGCATCAGGCACTACTTCTAGTTGGATCACCATATCGCTGCGCGACAGCTCCTCGGTAACGTAAGCAGGAACACCCGGCAGTACCTCTTCCACTGCATCCCGAGCTGCCATGACAACCAAGGTGAACGGAATAACTGTGCCCATCCTGAGGTATACCCATGGGAGCTCATTCTGCAAAGGCCGTCTCCACGACGAAAACAAGGTTTCATGCACCGGCTTCCACTCTCGTTGGTGCAGGCCTGGCACCATTGCCCCGGCAGACTTCCACTGTTCCCTATTGGCAGCCAGGTCAACCATATCAAGGAAAGACATAACACATCGATCCTCAAAAACCTGACGAGCAATGCCCATCCCCCACTTGATGTACGTCTTCCATGGGCCACTCCTTCTCTGCCTAATTGCCGGGACCCGGTCCGTGCCTTCCTGCAATCCCGTCTGCAAAGCAAGGGAAGTGATGCTATCAAGGGGCATACGGAGAATGTGTCCCAAATAGTGCCATTTTCTTATGAGCAAGCAGTCATGAACACAGCAGTGCGGACGAGCATGCAGTAAGGTAATGATGGCTCTTCGTCGAGTGCGCAGCAAAATGTGTGCCGACTCACCCTCAAAACGCTCAGGAACAAACAACTTAAGCAAGGCAATAAGGTGATTGTGCTGCATCACAGAAACTTGGTTGAGGTACTTGTCCAGGGGTTGAATGAGAGAGCTGTACCACATCCAGGTACTGGCCACATACTTCATGTATATGCGACACGTACTCTTCAAGGTTGACCAGCTAAGTTTCTTGCACACAGCATGCATTGCAGCAATTTGTGCATGACAGGCTTGCTGTGCATGCACAAGAAGGTCCGGTGTGAGATCATCTTTGATCATGAGGGATTTGCGCAAATACTTGCCACGGTCGCAAAATTTGCACAACAGCAGCGGATGCTGCAGATCCTGCTCCTCCAGGATTTGCAGCCCCAGCTCGAGCATGCAGGGCGTGCTCATAACAGTGGTCTTGTCAAGGTTGATCTGAAAACCAGCACAACGGAGCACTTGAAGGAGCTTGGGGAAGAAAACAACAGCTTGTTCCCAAGTACTATATCTTAACAAAAGATCGTCAATGTAGGCCCAACCAAAAACACCAAAACGCTGCACGAGACCCTCACGGGTCATATCTTTAACCAGACCCTCCAAGATACTGTTGATGATGTGTGAGAAAACATAGGAGGAGTGTGAACCACCTTGTTGAACACCCGTGTCAGCAGTAATAGTCCACTCATGCTGTTGCCAACCAAAGGTCATCATAGGGTGAAGAATAAGCTCTAGAAACCTTGCCCCTTCCCTCGCAAAATGCGGCGGAGTGTGCCCAGCAACATGTTTGGCCAGGTGACTGTAGGACACGGAATCAAAAGCAGCTTTCAGGTCAAGTGATACCCAGATGGATGCATTACCCTCAATGGCCTCACGGGACATGTAGGACACAGCGCAGAAAAGACCATCTAGGGCTTGCTTTCCCCCTTCTCCTCCCATTTGCAACCGCATGCCTGGCCAAACAGATTGCAGTCTTCTCACAAGCAATGCTGCATATAGCTTCTGCAACGGTTCTAGAAGGCAAATTGGACGCAGATGCTGACTGTCCAGGACTTCGACCACCTTAGGAATGAGAACAACCCAGGAATCTTTAAGGTGTTTTGGAAGAATCCCATGAAGCAACATCTGGTTCAGAATCTGGTCCAACAGCTCGATTCCAAGCGTGCTCTGAGAGACCACTTTCAACAGTTCTGCCGAAATTCCAGAAGGGCCACTTGTCTTTCCTGACTTCAAAGCCCTCACTCTGTCAAGAATTTCTTCATGCGTGAAAGGTGCAGGTGGATGTGCACGAGATTTATCAAGCAGGAGTTCGAGTTGCCGGCTAATGTCATTCTGCACGTCTTCTGGTATGCCCTTAGCAAATGTCTTGCGCAAATGTTTTTCAAGCTCCTGTGCTGCCCCTTGAATAGATCCACACCTGCGAATGAATTCTCTGCAGCTGGGACGTGGGGCATCCCTGCCACGGAGGTAACGGACTGCATCATGATCACCGGACCTTGCTCGCTGTTCGAGATCCTCAAGCCATGATCTCCTTTCACACTGCCTGGCTTTGATAATTTGTTGCATGAGGTCCTGTTTGGTACTAGGACATAGACAAAGCCGTCTCTGAAGGCAGAGCTGCTTGAGGTAAGGGGGGTCAATGTACTTGAGGGAAGCCCTTCTACTGGTTGAGTTCTCGACCAGGCCAGCGAGCAAGGACCAATGTTGCTCCACATCCAGATCTGCAAGATTCTGGCTGTTGGCGGCGGACTGAAGGACTGCAATCACATTCTCTTTTACTGTGTACTTGGCGCACTTACTCCTCCCCTTGCCAGGATAGTTCTTGTGCGTTTTGACGCCCCCCGTGTCTAGCAAAAATTCGAGGACAACCAAATCATGATCAGAGCCAAGTTCTTCACGCCCCCCTTGGTGAACTGAGATTTGGAAACCCGTGATGCTACCCACAACTTTGCTTGCCACCGCGCTGCTAACAAAAAAGAAGTCTAGTTCTCGTTGTGACTGTCTTCCATGCCATGTGGGTTGACCACTGTTAAGGCACAAAAGTCCATGCTGACCCAACGTAGCCTGCAGCGACTCGGACCTCCCGGAACTGCCAGCAGCATTCTCAAAAGGAACTGTGTTGAAGTCACCCGCAATGACGAAACTGTAGCTGGAATTTTCTTGAATTAGCTGCTGCAACTCCATAACAGCACATGCATAGTCTTCATCAGTATCATTACAGTGAGGAAAATGAACAGAGATGTTCCACAAATCAAGTCCACAAATATGACGCGCCAACACCCCAACCACTCTTCTCCCGGCGAAGGTTCTATGTATCATGCTAACAGATGCCCTTTCCAGGAGGATCCCTTGGCTCAGGTGCGACTCAATCTGATTCGTTGGAACAATGAAGATGTGATAATTCTCAAGCTCACTGTGCTCTGCAACCCGAAGCTCCTTAAGAGTCCCAGGACTGCAGTGCTCAAACTCTGAACAACCGCCAAGTTCCTGCAACCCAATAGCGTCATAGCCGTCGTTGTTTGACAGCCAGTCTCCAAGGCTCTCTATACACTTGCCTTTGAGGTTCCAGGTAGCAACCCGAAAACAATGATGTACAGGCTTACAGCTGCGTCTCTGCAAACTTCACTCTGTGAGGATGGCGGCCTCAACTGCACCTAATTCTTTCCCAGTTGCCTTTGCGATGACATCCAAATTGAAATGATACCGGATTGCTACCTCATCGTGTCCAGAAGCAACAGTCGCTGCAATCACCTTCTCTGTGGGCATAGACCGCAGTTGGTTAAAGGCACTTGCTGCACCGCGCCTATCCCCAACAAAGACGACTTGCTTGCTGTAATCAGGATCCAGGATGGAAGTGTCACCTGAGAGCAATGAGTTGATCTTGTTGAATGCGCCCATAGTTGCCCGGTTCTTGGCCCTCTGTGCTGGCGTCCTCGAAGGTGACATCCAGATAGGATTCCCCCCAGGCACGGTTGTCTGAATGGTCTTGCTGTACTTTTCCTGTAGTCTGAAGAAGCGTTCTCTAGCTGCATCAGCGGGCATGCTTGACAGGATGATGTGACTGTTGTGGCATCGTCTGCCATAACAGATGACGCGCTTAACATCGCCCTCACCTATCGCCCTTGCCAAGCACCAGGTGTCTGCTTCCACCTTGGCGCGCGGAGAGTCCTCAGGCCATCCGCCACATACGATGTGACAATAGTCTGTATTGTCACCCCATGGCTTGAGAGGCACGGCTACGTGGGGGTTGCGATCCTGATCCCTGGAGGCAGTTGCCTGTGTAGGTGGCGGTACTTCAGCATGTCCACGTTTGACCTGCTCAAACTGCCCCATCAGGCTTGCGATCTGCTCCTCCATCCTCTCAAGGCGGCCAGACGCTTGTGCTTGCTCAACTTTCTCTAGTCTCTCTCCCATGGACCGAAGCTGTGTGTTGACCTGAGCGAGTTGTGGCCCCAAAGTGGCTTGAAGCTGCAATGCCCAAGCTGGCGGCTCCTCGCTCATTTTCTGAAAGTGCCTTTGCAACAATATCTCAAGCCTAGCATCTGGGTCCTCTACTTCTTTGTGATCCTCCTGCTCTGTCTTCACTCGCTTCAGTGGGCTCTTGGGAGGAGCGTCAGCATCCGCAAGCGATGCTTGACCATGTGAGGTTGGGCACAACAGCGGTGTCAATCCATTGGGCTCATCATCACTGACTGGGACGGTAGCTTCGGCATCCTGCAGCTCCATTAGCCCCTGTGGGTCGCATGAACTAGATCAAAACGGGCAACTTGAACCTTGAGCCAAAATGGCTACCCTGAACCCCTAAAACCCTAAACCCTAAACCCTGACCCACAGGAAGCCCAGAAGAGTTGCCGACCGCAAAGCCCAAAGAGATAACTCAGATGAGCTGTGGCACCAGCGGATTCCAAACCAGGGAAACGCGTGGTTGTAGGGGTTATATACGACCTGCAGTGGTAAGACAGTTGCTCTAGGATTTAAGGTTTGGGCTTCAGGCTCCTGCACCCGATAAATGCTAAAACAAAACATTTGAAGCTTGCTTGGCATCTCTTTGCAAAAAAATCCTGGACGGCAGGTCTTTCTGTGGCTCCAGCGCCTGTATGGCGTGAACACCACGATGCCCACACCAAGGAGAACGACGGTGACAACAACTTTCCAATTTCGAAGCAGGTTGGAGTCACTGGGAGTTTGCCAAACAGACAGGGAAGCTTCTCAAACTCGTAATGGAAAAGAGAATGGACACCACTGCGCTATTTAGACTTCAGGGTTTAGGGTTTGCGTGTACGCGAATTTGCCAACCTATTCGCAGATCTCCAATTCATGTTTCCAAACTCGACATTGAACAGCCTTTTCAGGATAACCCCATACCATGTGATGCCAAATCTACTGCAGGCAACCAGGATGCAACAACTAATGAAAAAGTGCTGAGTTAAAACCGCCAAACGTGTGTAATACCCCCTTACAGCAACAGTTACAAGGAGAGGTATCAAGGTGATAGGCATCGGCCTTCTACTAACCCCTTAGTAATGGGTTAGCACTGGCCCTTTAAAGACAATTCCCATGACTGCAAAGTCCCAGTGCCCCAAAGCCAGATAAGGTTGAGAGCAAAGGTTTTCTTTAACCCTAGGGCTCCCAGTTACCTAAATAGTAGGTTACTGGGCTATAGGGTGTATAGAACCTAGAACCCATTATGTAGGTAACTGGAGCCATAGGGTAAGGTTTCGAGATCAAGGTTCGCTACCCCGAGATGCACGGAACCGGCTACCCAAACACTACCGGGACCCTACAGGACCCATCATTTCAGGGTATAGTCCCCCTTCATTACATAGAATATGGTTTTTGGCATATGAGAATAAGATCCCCATATACTCCATACTCTATCTACTTAAGGGGGACTATATACCAACCAAAAAAGGAACTAGGAGCTTCTACAACTGGGGTAACTTCGGCACCCTATGGGGATCTGCAGGGGAGGTATGTCGTTAGAAAGAAGACACCCGCTTAATCCAGAAACCTATCTGGTGTTGTGGGTTTAGGGTTCAGGGTTTTGGGACCCCAAAATTGCCAGGTAGGCTGCCCATGTGAGTAGGATCCCACTTGAAAGAAGCGTATCTATTCCCAATGGTCCCTTCTCTACAAGAACCTTTGGAACAACCCCAACTGCACTCTTCAAGGTAGTCCCTCCTTCTGGGTTGGCGTTAAGTTCCCTAACAGCAACCCAGCCTTTTCACTGCATGCTCTTTCTTTGAGCCCCTGCATATGTCGAGGACACCCCCAGGTTACCAGGCTTGTACCCCCACATAAGGCTCATATGAGGTTCGCATAAGGGCAAGGAAGCCATATGAGGTCTACAACCCTAAACCCTAAACCCTCAACCCTCAACCCTCAACCCCCTATATGAGGTCTATCGAGGCTTCCACATTGCAGGTAAACTCTAGCCCCCCCCCAAGCCTCACTGCACAACCGCCCCTAATGATCAGGGATTATAAGGTGTATGATTTGAGTTTTCTGACTTAGGGTTGATCAGGGATTAGGTCTAGGGTTAGGGTTTAGGGCTTATGACTTACGGTTTAGGGCTTATGACTTAGGGTTTAGGGCTTATGACTTAGGGTTTAGGGCTTATGATTTTAGGTTTTGGATTTATTTTCAAGGATTGCCTCAATCCATTCCAGGCACGTTTGGCAGAATCACCAGGTAGAACCAGTTCCAGACGAGACAGACAGGCAGTTGGCGGAGATACTTCAACCAGGACCTTGGAACTGGGGGTTTTCAGCATCAGACAATGGTGCCTTTGCCGGCCATGTGCTAATACTTTTGTACACGAGTTACGTGCGTGCGTCAAGTTGAAACTTCCCTTCTCACAAGGTAGATGTATGAGAATGAACGCCGAATCCTTTCCAAAAGCCTGATTGTAGTCTGAATCCTTTCCAACAGCCTGATTACAGTGTACCCCAATTTCACTTCGCACCTTGGGCGCAATTTTGCGGCTTGCAGGTTGCAATGCACATGCTGTCACAAAAGTTACGTAGTAGCGATCACGTAGACTCATAGATGCTCACGAGGGAGGTCTTTTCATTGTTGCTTACGGCCACAGAAGCATCTACCAAGTGCAGCCGATCCACCGCCAAAGGCCCCGCCGCAAGCGCTGGAAAAACGAATGCCCAGAGCGACCGTTGCTGGTTGCTACCTCACAAGCTGTGAGGTGTCAGGGCAACTGGGGGACCACCTGAAGATCTTAGCTGACTATAACTAGGTTTGCCAGTAAACCCTAAATTATACAGGTGCCCTTTTTCCTACTGTTCTGTTTTAATAAGGAGACCCCCAAACAAAAAAGGAAAAACGGTACTACTGGGGTACCTAGATACTTGCGGTATAGAGTTGTAAGGATTTAGGGCCAAGTTGATACTGAGGAGAGCCAGATGGATCTCCAGACTAGCAGTTGATCCCCTACCCGTCCCACTCATGTGTAACCCATTAAATAGATATTTGGTGGTTTCTCAGTTGCTCAAAAATGGGGTGGGGTCCTAAGGACCTCGCTATGAATACGGATTATGAAAGGCTTATACTTTAAATCTTAACTGGGTTGCTGTTAAAGAACTTGACTTAAGTTACCAAAATCTGAAAGTTCCTTAACAGCAACCGAGAGAAAGCCCCCTGCCTTGCACTCCACCCCACTAGGTCGGCTAAACGCCAACATGGTCTAGGATTGTGCTTTCTGAAGGTTGGGGTAGCTAGTCCCGAGTTCAAAACCCTAACTGCCCTAAACCATTCTACGTACGTCCATGTACTTCAGGCTTGGTTTGCAAGAGTCAAAGGTATTCATGGAGATCTGCAGTGGCTCTAGTGGAGGGCAACTTCCCCTCAGTTAGCCCATCAAAACCTGCAGCCTCCTCATGTAAAGGCCTGAACCATTACCACGATCATCACCTTCTAATGATAGCACAACGACAGGAGGTCATCGAGAGCTTGAGCTCCGGCCGAAATTTGCCGTTTGAATCAAGGGAGTTGTCCAGACATCTGGTCCTTTTTGGGTTCTCCGTAGAAATTCCCCTTATGTGAGCCTTCGTCTAAAGTCCTAGTATCCATCATAATAAGCCCTAGAGTACTCCCCTATATAATCCCCTATATATCCCCCTTTAAGGAGTTTAGACTGTAGCTCATATTATAGCTATGGGGTACCCATGACAGGACCGCGGCTTGAACAACCCTCCATACCAGGCTTAGACAGGAACGCGCTGCTAACTCTTCATGCTTCTACATGCTAGTTTCCCAAAACAGGGGGACCCCAATATAGACCCCAATATACTACAATCCCATCATGGGGACCCCCAAAAAAGTTTCATGGGGAACTTCCAAAGTGTGCTCAAACTGTAAAAGATGAATCTCATCAGATCAGAAAATTCACAACCCGCGAAACGTAAACAACGAGCATGAAATCCTGCACTTTCTGGCGGTTCGTAGGAAGAAAGGGGAATGGATCCACATGAAGGTCTGTACTCCGAGCCCCCACATCTGTCCCTAATTTCCAGTCCTTCATGTCTGATTCCTTCATGTCCTACTAACGACCATTGACATGAAGGCTACTGTCCTTTAAAAGGGTTCTAGATGGGCTATAGATGGGAAGAGACTTGAGTCCCCGCCTCCGCTTTGACATAGCTCCAAACGCAAAGGTATGTGGAAAGCCTGAGCTTGCTCGTCTTGGCCAGGTGGGTTCCAAGGATGAGGAGTGGAATCACAAACTTTCGGTCCCTTTTCGTGAGTACCTATCAAGACTTGCAAGAATGACCACACTTCGCAGTATGCCAGCGGGCAACGCTCTTCCTATGGTTGGAGACACCCAGACCTTTCATGCCAAGTGAGCGCTGGTTTAGGGGTCTAGGTTACAACAAATTCTCAAAAAGCTGCCTCCCCATTCCATGCCGGCTGCGACAAAAAATGACTGCCCTAACACGACACCTCAAGTCAGAACAGCACCATCCACCACGAGAACCCTGCCAAAATAACATGGAACCCTTAAAAAACAGTCCCCACAAAGATCGCCTTCCCTTGAAGGGGAACTTGGGTAGCGTGCCTGTCAGCTTGCAGGAGGGTAAGGTCCCTATTCTAAGCGTGTTTCCACACCCCGCCGGGCCCTGCAGCTCGCTCCAGCCCAGGGTTTAGGGTTTAGGGTTTAGGGTTTAGCCCAAAATCTAAGAGAGAAAGCATTAAAGTCAAACTCTCCATTGGTCTCCCTAGGGCTATATACCCCTAAACCCAAGATCTAAAATAGAAAATTTGAAGTCAAACTCTCCACTAGTCACCCCAAGGCTACCCTAAGCCCTAAGCCCAAGATCTAAAGGGTCTGGGGTTTAGGGTGTAGGGTGGCTACCCTAGGGTTTAGAGTTCGGGGTTTGGGGTTGGGGCTTCAGGGTGGCTACCCTAAACCCTAAACCCTAAATTCAAGTCACTGAAGCCAGGCCCAGCCACTGGATAAATGCATCTTGCACCAAGGCGAGGGGGCGAATCACCTCTTCTTGGGCTTTCCTTGAACCCTCTTCCATACACGTGGGTTTCCCTACGTGGAGTCCCGAAAGAGACACCAGTACCTTGTAATTCTTATTGTGTGAACTCCCGAAATGGGCCCCTAGTTGGTTTTTCGAGCCCACCCACATGCGTTGTGGCTCAAGAAGCCCCGCAACAACGGAAGAGACCCTTCAGAATGGACCCATCAATTCCTAGATTACCTTCCAGGTTTGAGGGGGGTTCTTGTGGACCTGCATGATGCAGGATGCCTGAGTCTGCCAGAATCTTTGGCACTGTATTGTTACCAGCCGCAGCAATGCATGATACAGATCTTGCAAATTGCAAGCCGGATTTGTGCTGGTTAAGAGTGTAGGACAGGGGAAGGGCACCGCTGCCGGAAGACAATTTGATAGTCTCCACTTAGGAGGACCCCCCACCCTGTAATAGTGACTATTTGGGATAATAAGGGTAACGTTATGGTCCTATTATATTCCTATTATACCACTATTACAGGGTGGGGGGTCCTCCTAAATCTCCACCCGTTTAACTAGGTGAAAGCATCATGGTTCAGGGCTCGGCTCTTCAAACCGCTCCTGCCATGTGAAGCTGCATGTGAAACATCACCAGCGGGGATCAAGATTTGGCTGGGGCTGTTGTTACATAACGCCAACCCACTTAAGATTATGACTATGGTTCGTGCTATATCTTTTAAGAATTACTATGAATCATGCTGTTGCGATTACGTATCAGCGAAGGAACCCTGAACTTCCACCAGAACAAACGTGCCACAAAATAGAGGAATAAAACAAATCTAGATTGGGCCCACTCACTAGTAGTGACGACATGGGATAGTGGTATTTGCATGACGGTCCCTATATGGGGTTTCCGCCACCTCAAAATAGGTGGCAACATACTATAATCCTTACGCGAAAGGACCATGAGTTGAGGCATATTATGTTCAGGGTTCAAGGCTTACCTAGCCAATATTCATCTACGTGCAGTTGTACAAAGGGGGCCCATACTCCTAGATGAAATAGCGGGAATAGGGCGTTGGGATACCCTTTTATACGAACACGAGGATCATGAGCGGACAATGTTCTCAAGTCTTCAGGATTCCAGCTTACCCTCGCAGTAGAGCCCCAGCCCTATACCTGGACAGCATGTTTGAGATATTGACGGAGGCCCGCCTTGAACAGGAAGTACTTATCCTCGAGGGCCTGGATAGTCCTCCACTTGGAGCCCTGTGTCACGTGCCTCAAGACAAGGATGTATTGTAACTCCTTGCTCAATTATGATTGTCTGCGGCTTCGCAAGGCGCGAGACTAGGACCAACTGCTTGTGGGATCCATACAAACGTCACGACAAAGGGCTGTTCCATGCAGTGTCGCCTGGTCGTGCCTGGAATGTAAACGCCAAGTTGCAGCGTGATAAGCGCGAGGACAAAGCCGAGCCTTCAGGTTTTGGTTTTTCAGAACCATTACTGTGTAGGGCTTGCCTGGGCCCTCCAATGTACTTCATTTTTGGGTGTGCGATGGCCTGGGGCTTAAGGTTCTTATTAGGACTAGCAAAGAGGTACTGCATCGGAGAATCAAGGTCCAGGTAGGCTTGTCCCCCAGCGAAAACGGAATTCCCACAGGGCCATTCGGAAATAAATGATAGGTTGTCAAAATGGTGGTCAAAATGGTCCCTTTCTGGGGCACCTCAAAGATTAGGGGCCGTGTTATATCAGGGACGCCACAAAGGCACGTAACTTTGACAACTTTCCATATGAGGGACATCTTGAAAAACTGCCACATGGCTTCCATCTTTGCCTGGAGAAGAGGTATTTAAAGGTTTATGGGACTTAGTAACTACTTCGTTCATACTCCTGCTTATAACCCTGGCAACCTACACAAGTCCAGTTTGGGGGATTATACGTAGGGTTATGAGCCCAGTTATATGTAGTTACTAAGTCCCATGAGCCTTAAAGTATGGCCTCAAATCACATGCAGAAGGCAGACTGCAGCACAGGCGGCCTTTGGGGGCTTAAGGATTATTACGATTAAACCTTCAGGGTTGCCTAAGCCCTAAACCCAAAATCCTAAACTTTAACTTAGGGTCTCGGGGTTAGTGCTCAGGTTTGAGACTTGGCTTAATCATGCTTGGGGTCTCCTGCACATGTCATTCTCCATGTTTGAGACATGTCTCTAAGCCCTCAGCCCTAGACCTTGTGCCATATTGCGAACCTATCTTCTACAGTAATGCTAGGGGTTCGGGTTTTAAGTTTAGGCTCTCGGGTTTAGGAACTCCTTTTTGCAGAAACCTAAACCTTAATCCCTAGGCCCTAGACCCATAACTGGTAATTGGGGTTTTGGGGTTAGGTAACTCCTGCATCCTGCTTTGCCTGAGTCGCCCCAGGTCGGCGCAGAAGCCGTCGCTTTTTGGGATGCTCCAGAGCTCTACCTGACGTATAGGCATGTTGTGAGTGTATGTGCTTAGGGCCCAGAGCGCAGGGCGCAGGGTCCAAGGTCCAGGGTCCGGGGCCGAGGTTCAGGGTTTCGGGTTTAGGGTGTAGGGCTTAGGGTGTAGAGTTTGGGGTGTAGGGCTTAGGGTGTAGAGTTTGGGGTGTAAGGTTTTGCTGTGGAGGAACTTGAATCAAGATGTCCTAGTATGGATAAACGGTAGAAATATGAGTTTGCCTACAATGTTAACTCAATTTGCGTTCTTTACTAGCAACCCTGTTTTCGTCGCTACACGTAAGCCAGAAAAGATGAGTGTATAGTCTGTGTTGGGTTTACGCATGCAAGGATGCAGGCTTTGGGGTATAGCGCCCTGGGTTGAGGAGGTAGAGGTAGGGATTTTCAGGGTTTAGGCCCTAAACAATGAACCCAATACCCTACACCTTAAACCCTGCGAGACTTAGGGATTGGGGACTCGTAGTGGTCTAAGGCAAGGTCATAGCTATCCCGACTGCATGAAGCCCTAAGCCCTAAACCCCTGCAGTTTTTGCCACTTGCACGGCACTGACGGCATAGCAAGGTCCCAATCCGGCAGAATCTGACTAAGAGCAAGTGAGATGCAGGCCGACAATCAACCATCAACCCGGCAAGCTATAGTAGGGTTTGGGGTTTAAGGTTTAAGGTGTATAGGGTTTAAGGATCAGGCTTAACCAGAAACCCTGAGCTCGTAAACCCTAAGCCCGAGTAGCCAGGGGGAATTTTCGGCGAATGTCAAAGTCAGGGTCATTTAGAAGGAACAACCCGCGGCTTTAAACCCAGCAGCCCTGGACCCTAAAGCCGCAACTTAAAATTCACACCCCTACATTCCTGGACATCCCAAATGTCTCTATGCATCTACACATCTACACATACACATGTGGCCGTAAACCCTCAACCCTAAACCCATCAATTTATTAAGCCAAGGAACTAGGCCCTCTCGGATGGAGAAGGCACGGACTAGACTGGACTTCGGCGTCCTCCACAGGTCGCAGAAGATAAGGCCTCAAAGGTGGGTTCATGAAAACAAAAAGAGTTTAGGGTTTAGGGGCTTCGGGTTTAGGATTTCGGGGTTTAGGGTTTAGAGTGTTCTAGTATATTGGGGTTATGTTGGGATAATGGAAATCGAAATGGAAACCACTAGTTAGGGCAATATAGGGATCATAATAGGGTATGATATTGGGGTTATATTGGGAGAATGGAAATTAAAATGGAAACTACTATTTAGGGTTTAGGGTTTCGAGAATTTCTCACCTAGCTAGCATCTGAGATCCCCGCTATGCCCCTCACCAGCTGGCTGGGTTATGATTGAATGGAATCTATGTCTGCCAACTTGCCAGGCCAAGTAAACGTGAAATCTGCGAGTCATTCAGCGATGGTACGGGAACGGATGATCATTTTCAGACTCTGTATTAAGAGGGTTCGAGTAGCACCCAACCCCCAACAAATTTAGGACCCTTCTAATCAGCTTTCGAATACGTATGATGCCTGCATGGCTGAATAAGCAGGACACGGGATCAGCACTAACAAATATGTGCTTTTAGCTGCGCACACTTGATCGGGAAGAAGCTCCAACATACAACGACATGTTCAAGCCCATCGCTCGCCTCCTCACCATACAACTACTCCGAGCATGCAAGCAGGAAGAAGGAAAAACTGACTTACAGTGGGTCAGGGCTGATAATTAGGTAATGGAAAAGAAAATGGAAGCTACTATCTTGTTCAGGATTCAGGCTTTGGGTGCCCAACACTGCAATGCTCAAGAGTTGGTCACCTGCGAATGGGCCTGCATCATGTGTCTGTTGAATTTTTACAGTGGTGGGCAGGGGGGAGAAGCCACATCTATGGTCTCTGAAAAGGACGACGTAACATACATGCACGGAGCCCTGACTGCATTTACCAAACACTGAGAGGATCAAACCCCACCTCACATGAGCTGTAGTCTAGACTCCCAGTATCCCCGTTGATGACCCCTACAGTACTCCTGTGTACAATCTCCTATTTACCCACCTTTAAGGAGTTTAGACTATGGCTCACATGGAGTGACTTCCCTTCACCTTTCCGAAATTTCTCAAGTGAGAGCCGATTTGACCGCGGTGCAAAAGAGGCCGGGAAGCAGCACCAGCGCCACACCCAAGGGCAGCGAAACGCGCTGCTCCTGTCGTAGTTGGCGGGAACATTTCTGGGCACACACGAGTTCCCCTACTCAGGCATCTCCGGTATCTTGGACAAACAAAACTTGCTACTTGCCAAGTTCTCTTAGATTTGAAAAGGATGCTTGGAGGGCCAGAATGAAGCTTGAGGGTGTCTACCCTACTTACAAAGCCTCCGGGCCAACCCTCCAACCCTCCTGGCCGAATCCTGAGCACTACACAGCTCAGCGAACAAGCGGCAAATCCAAGTTCCTTCGCGAGAGCGATACAAACCTTAGATTCCTTTGATGACCCTACAGTAGGCGCTGACAATGCAAGCCCTTGAAAACCAGTACATGGCAAGACATTTGGAAGCCTCAGGACTTCTTTCCAGAACCTCGCACCTCGGGGATGTTGACGCCCTCCCGATACTGTTTCAAGGTCATGGAATACCTGGGAGTAGACAGCATTGGAAGGATGCGGTTGTAGGGGACGGTTCTGGCTCTGGGGTGTAGTGGCTTGACTGTAAGCCTGTTGTTTGCGGCCTAGGCCTTGGGTGCAAGTAAGGTACAAAAACAGGACGGGACAATGCACATACGTTTTGCACATGCTTTGTTGAACCATCTGGCCATCTAACTTTGTTGCTTTTATGAGAGTGCGAGCTCGTGAGCTATTGAGCTAGTGCCACTGAAGTAAACCGGACTCCAACACGAAAGCAAACAACATCACAGAAAAGCACCTGAGCGCCTCCACCAATATAACACCCTAGCATTCAATGAGTTTTCTGTTTTGTCGACTTCTCTACATGCGTGCGTGCGTGCGTTTGCGTGTGGGGCAGGATGAGCTTGTGATGCAAGTGAAGGGCTCGAAACACCATTTGCAAACACAAACTAAGTCTTCAATTCTAGAACCTTGACAAAAGAGTGCCCTCTGAAGGGTAATGCAAGAGCCTGAAGAGTTACAATCTGGTGGTATTCGTTGTTTAAATTGCTGCTAAGGAGCTTTAATGAACCATAATATGGGTATATAGTGACTAATAGTTTCTCCTTATTCTAGTAACTCAATTTAAGTTCCTGAACAGCAACAACGGCATCCCTTAGCGATTCTGGCAGCAGCCCTGATGAGTCAGTCTGAGATCACCCCACTTCCTCCTGGCAATCCTGCTATGTGAGAGTTTCTTAAAACTATAGTCCCCCTCAAGTAGATAGAATATGCGGTATATGGGGATCTTATTATAATATACCCAAAGCCATATTCTATCTACTTTAGGAGGACTATACCCCCATGGAATCCTTGATAGGACCCCCAGAATCATGGTGACGAGATGCCGGATGCTTTGTCCGTGGTCCATGGACCCGTCAGGCAAGAAGGAAGTGTGGTAGTCAAAGAAATCCTGATAAATCCTTGGTTGATTTAGGGTTTAGGGTTCCCTGGTTGAATGCTATGCGAGGGACCCTTGGCACGGACACCCAAAACGACTTCGCTCTACTTTCAGAGTCAGGGGGACTTAGTAAGTAGGTTAATGAGCCCTATAATCTCTATAGTAAGCATAGTTACCCCTATTATCAACCTACTTAGTATGTCCCCCTTGCCCCAAGTACCTTATAGAATTGTACGAGCTTTGGTTTGTAGGGGTTGAGGAGGGGATGCCTCCAGCAGTCTGTATGTTATCCTCAATGCTAAGGTATTTATGATTACCATTCACTTTCTGGGGCCTTGTAGGGAATAAGGGAGTATATTACACAAGGACTATATTCCCTTATCCCCTACTAATCCATGAATCGATCCATCTGATTTAGACGCAGCAGGCCTAGCCAAGCAAGCCATCTGGCGCCGCTACTGGATGGATTTTGCCATCCCCTGCGCCCCAATGTCCAGCCCCTCCACGAAACATTATCCAGCCCGCGTAAGACCCAACAAAAACTCAAGCATCAAACTCTTCCAGGCAGGGCAACAAAATCTCGTATGACTAGTCCTCCAGAATAGACATAAGCATCACCCTTCCGGAGCTTGTGATGAACAGACCCTCAAAAACACTGCTCGTACAGAACATGTTGGCGGCTCGAGGTTTTGGGTTGGGATAAGGCTGCCCCGCTACGTCTTCATTCCGGACAATCTGAATTATTTTTACGGGCTTAAACCTGGAACCTTCACAATCTCCGCCACCCCACTAACATGAAATATTCCACTTGTGGTACATTATAAGATATCGGAGACATTCAAAATGCCGGGGGGGTTTTAACATTTACAGGGCAGGTGATTACCAAACACCTTCTTGGAGGTGCAGGCGCACTTGTACTGCTAAGCTTATAAATGCTCCACTTAAGGTATTAACTCCTAATCAGCTTTCTACGACAAAGAAGCCAAGTTCCACCTAGCCTCGAGGCTCCTGGCTGATGAAAAAGAAGTCCCCAACAGAGCGGTCCCCCTTAAGTAGATAGAATAGGGCTTTGGGTATATTCTAGTAAGATCCCCATATACGCCATATTCTATATACTTGAGGGGGACTATAGACCCTAAACCCTAAATCCTAAAGCCTAAACCCTAGATCCTCGAAGAGCACCGAGGTGCTTTGGCAGGATGTCGTCGACTAGCTCAACCTCAGAACAGTTCACCTCGGTCTGTTTGGTTAAGGGTGTGGGGTTTAGGGTTTAGGGTTTGGCGTACAAGGTACCAGGGGTCAATATGGGAATCACCCAGGTTTCTGCAGGCTAGGTAGGGGTCAGGGCTTGGGGCTTGGGGTTCGGCGTGGGAAGTTTGAGGCCGAGGGCTTAGACACGCTCAGAGCACCAAGTACTCCCAGAGCCAACCGCTTGATCTAAAGATGGAGCAACGCGACTCCAAACCTGCCATAGGGTTCCAATGGAGTACAACTACAGATATAACAGGCGGATGATACTGAAGCCCTTCGTAAATTCAACATAAATTCAACACTCCCCACCCCTAAGATTAAATATTCTCTTGGAAGAGACCTCGTGCACATTTGGAGGGGGGGAATGTTGAGTATCAGTAGTAAAGCCCAAAGCCTGAACCCTGAACCCTAAACCCGCCAAGAAACTCAAAGTGAGGACCTGGTCACTGGAACATTTAATAAGCCCTATAATAGTCTCCTCTACAATCCCCTATATAACCCCCTTTAAGGAGTCTGGACCCTAAACCATAAACCTTAAACTCTAATACCCTATATAGTCCCCCTTCGAGGAGCTTAGACTCAGAAGGCTCCAAGTCAGGACTTGGTCACTGGAAGGCAGGACGAGAAATCTGCCGTTGCAGGCTGAACCTGGCTTCTTTACAGGGCAAGTAAGGCTTTGAGTAGGGGCTTTAGGGTTTAGGGTTTGGGATTTAGGGTTTAGGGAAGGACGCTATAAGCCTCCATATGAGCTACTGTCTAAACTCCCAGTATCCGCCTTAATAACCCCTATAGTAGTCCCCTATATAATCTCCTCAAGGAGTTTAGACTATAGCTCATGTAGAGTTTAGGGCTTAGGGAGGCTCCAACATCTGAACCTGGCAGCCGACATCCTAGCTGGACACATCGCGGTTTCCCAAAATTAGGGGTACCTTTAAAGAGGTTTTTAGGGGTTTGTATAGGGTTGTATAGGGTGAGGGTCTAGGGATTAAGGTTTAGGGGTACCTTTTTGGGGGTCCCCAATATAAGGATTATAGAATGTTGGGGTGAATATTAGGAATTACCACTTCTTCTATGCTTGCCCTGCCTGGGGTGCTGCGTAGAACATCAGCACGAAGAAATACCGGTGACCTTCCTGTGAAGCAGCTAGAGGTTTACTATGGGCCAAATTGAACTTTCATGGCTTTCTAAAGGTTTAGTAGGAATGAAGTGTAATGCAAATTGGAAGTTATTTTGAAACTTACCCCTGTCTAGAAGGGTCGGCAAGTTGAAAGGTGTGAATTCAGCACTGGCATGGTCAATGAGCAATCCAAGTGACGGTCGCATTGGAAAGTGTTTAGATTGGGGCTGAGTGTTTACTTCCTGGGGTTAGTAGGGAATTGGGGAATATATCGCCATTCAGAGATTATATTCCTGATTCCCCACTAACCCTACGTAAGCCCTAAACCCTATACCCTAAGCCCTATGCGTACCAACCTCCTGTAAGTTAAGGAGTACAGGGGCTCCAGATAAAGGATTTCGGATGTCAGGCTTTCAGCTTCTTAGCAGAATTTGCGAGGCTGGTCTCAGAAGCAGTAGGGTTTAGGGTTGGGGTTTAGGGTTTAGGGTGTTCGGGTGTCGGCATTAAGGCTTAGGATTTAGGACTTCTTGTATGAAATGTCGAAGGCTGAACAATTACCAATACGGTCTACAATCCTCACTTCTAAGACCCGCCCAGCACGATAGTTTAGGGCTGATAGCCCCAGTTAAGTGGAAAAGATATGAGGCATATGGGGATCTTACTATGATTTTGGGCAACTATAGGTGTAGGGTTTGAGGCGCCAAGAAGGGCGCCTGAAGGCAAATGGTCCGCTCCCCGCGGCGGTGGATGATGTCCCAGTTGTGCTCCTGGGCGGCAGGGTCTAAGTCTACGCCTCCACGGTCTAGAGCTTAGGGCCTGAATAAGCCCTTAACATGTCGGAGCTCCGCAGATTTGACAGCGCCGCTCCAAAATAGTTGAAACTATGAAGCCCTATAAAGCCTTAAACACCCCAAAACGCAATCGGGCTCCCTCCTGGGAACGAGACAGAGAGGATGCTGCAGGCTCAGAGCCACACATTAAATGAGCTCCCACCCAATCTGCGACGCGTAAGGTAATTGCATTTGTATTCCTAACATACTCTATGCAAGATCAACTCAACCCTAAACCCTAAACTGTCGTCTGAAAAGGACACCCCTGGAGGCCCTCGACGCATCCTCCGCGAAATGGGCACTGAGATCCCGCAGGCGAACAATCTGCAAGCTTCACAGGATTGGAAGGTGTAAGAAGTAGCTTTGTTACTTTACGACATAATTTGGTTTTCTGATTTCAAGGTTGAGGATTTGAGGCCTTTTGGGTTTCTAGATTTAGGATTAAGGATTTCTTTTGTTTCCGGTTGCGCTAGGCTCCAAGCATGAAGGGTAAACGGTGTCAGAAAGCGTAGGACAAGCACATCATAACTGAATCCTGAAACCACGACGAAAACCGTTGAGAATTTGTGCAGCATATTGGATGACAGCACCAGAAACGCAAAGTGCATCATGCTGGAGGCCGGAAGACTGCAACGCAAAAAAAATGAGCGAATGAGGTGGGCATGAAGAACACGCACCACAGGATGCAGTGTCCACCAAATTGCATTCCCACCACGACAACCGCCGGGCTAGGGCGTAGGGTTCTTGGATTTTGGGAGTTGAGTTTTTGGGCTTCAGGGCTGTGTGGTGTCGAGGTTCAAGGTACAGGGTCTTGGGGCTTGTGCTTAAACACCCGCATCGTACAGCTTTTGGCTTTAGGGCTCTGGGGGTTGTAGGGCTTCAGCGTTTACGTTTGGGGATTGAAGAAAAAAGGTTGCGGAGCCTAGACTCTGAAGCAAGGGCCATGGTAAAGATCGGAGGGAGAGATAGGGGGTCATCGGAGTCTCGTGCGGGCCGCCTCAACATTTCAAGCCAAGATATCGAAGCCCTGTGTTCAAAGCCCTATACCTAAAATCCTAAGCTGCAAACTCGTAGTTGCTCCTTGAGGTGCTGCCGGCTGGAAAATCTCCGTCTTGGCAAGGGGCGGAACCCTTCCCATGCGAAAGTCTTGGCAAGTGATCTGATGCTGGCGCCCGGAGTTCAAGCTCCCCGAAGATCACTTCAATTCACCGCGCTGTTGCTTCCGCTGAGGTTGACCCAAGGAAGCAAGCTTTTAGTGGTGCGTAAGGAAAAAGGAAATACAATCTCTGTATAATCCCTTTATTGTAATATGTTTCCTCATTGCCTACTAACCGCCAGTAAGGCAAAGGAGCTGGTAACAGACCGAGTCGCCCCAAAGTTTGTGAGCACAACAGGCAATGTTAAGCTTGTACACCAGACAACCCGCAACCAGCCCTTGTGGTACCCTGGGCTAGTATAGGGGCCTTAAGAACTACCCCCAGGTATTTTTGAGGATTCTTTGAAGTGTCCTTTACTACATGTCTGCCAGGAACCCAAGACCATAATGTTGATTACTATTGAGGCTTCTGCATTCAGCGAGCAAGAAGCGCAGTCGTGTTGGAGCCGTCAACATTCGAGATGTCCGCGCACGTGGTAAACGCACTCTTTCTTCTACATGTCGCAGACAAGGTCTCAAAACATCTCTTACACACGCACACACACACACACAAAACAATTCAGACTGCGATCATAGGCTGGCGAACAAGGGTCCAATTTAAGAACTCCTGAATCAGACTGCAAGAAAAAGATTTGAAGTTCGGAACCCCATCTCGGGAAAAAGGGCCTCAGCAACAACCGACCATCGGGAAGCCCAGCATAACTTTCATGATGGAGAAACACGCAGGTACGGCCACGTGCAATAACCTAAACCCTAAGCCCTAAACCCTTCACGGCCTTGGAGCGGAACTCCTCAAAACCTGAGATGCGGAAGGCATGCAGGAGGGCATCAACAAGCGGGACTTGAAAGGATCACCGGGATATGTAGGGAGTTTCAAGACAGTACATGGTTTCCCTGCAAGGATTCTGTCTGGAATATTTCCATAGACCAGCATTCTTGTGCGCAACCACCCTTCGGATACTTTCTCAATGGTGAGTCCGTCCTAGAGGTCAATACGCCAAGACCCGCGCATTCTTTGTGGTACACAAAGGGCGCCGCAGGCCTGAGAAATGCCCATTCAAGCTTCTAGACGAACGTGTGTAAGCCACAGGACTGTACACAGTATGTTGCGAGCCTGAACTCTCAATCCGAGCCTCAGACTCCTAAATCCTACCGAATTAAAGTTGAGGGATTAGGATGTCCCTCTGAATGCTACAATTTAGGGTTTGGGGTTTACGCCGAAATACTACGTCACAGAACCGAAGCTCAGAACCCCCTGAAAACACAACCAGGCAGGAAAGACCCGAGGAACTCCTCTGACAATCCTGAGAAACATGCTTACAATCATCCCCGTGCAAACATTAGGTGGTCTCACCAAATCACTTACTTCCAGCCTCTTAACGTAACCTCTCGTGCAGGGCCTTTTTTAGCAGGATTCGTGTCTGTACAGGGTAAACCCTGAAACCATCTGAATTTGCAGAAGTGCAAGTCTAAGTCGGCTCCACTCGGAGACCCTTGCCCTGAAACGTAAGCCGTTTCGGGTTGAAAAGGGTTTGTAACTCACAGTATAAGCCCCACCTCGACTCTCCAATGTACTTCCCTTTTAGTTTTGTAGGGCTGCGGGCTCAGAATTCGGATTATGGACTACTAAAAGGTACTACGTACAGTGGAGGGTCTAGGTGCACCCTTAACTTGAACTGCAAGCCTCCAACTCCGAACATCTTCGAAGCCCCTGAGCGCCCTAAACCCTGCACCCTACGCGGCTTAGGGTTCAGGGTTCCCAAATTTGAAAACTCTACCCCAAACCTATATCCAAACTCAATACTCTGGAAGATTGGTCCTTTTCTCGGAGGCCTTTATGGGCCCTATAGCTGCCTGAATTAGGTCTTGAGCCCAGGAAGAAGAATGATGAGTAATGATGGGGAGTTTAGACCCTAAACCCTAAAACCCCAAACCCTAAACCCAAAACCCTAGGCCTCAAACCCTAAACCCCGAACCCAAAACCCTAAACCCAGGCAAGTCCGGAGGCATTCTTCACTAGGCATGGCCAGCCGCCCGGGGGCCGCAGCGAGCCAAAACGCCAGGATCCATGGCAGCTTCATCATGATGTGCGTGAACAACTAAGTCGAAGGATTTGGGGTTTGGAGATTAGGGTGTAGGGATTAGGGTTTAGGGTTTAGGGTTCAGGGCCAGGGTCTAGGGAGGTTTAGGGTTTAGGGTTGAGAGCTTCAGGGATTCCTTGAGCCTGTATGGGACTTCACAAGTACTTTTAACTTGGGTTAAAAGTCCTGCCTACATAATTGGGGTGGCCTAGACTCTCACTGCACAGGGCTGGGCTCTATACGAACCATAATTTGGGGATTTTGAAAATGCATATGTGTGGCGGCTTCTTAGAAATCTGCGTAAGTGGCGTCCGAGGGATTCCTGTAATTCGCCGAGGCATCCAGCCGCAGGGCGTTCAGATCCCTTTAAAAACCCCCTCTACTCCCTTGCAGACACACCTCAGCCTGGCCACCCCCCAAGGTCCCTGGCCCCCGAAGGCCCCTGGAGGCCCCTGGAGGCCCCTGGAGGCCCCTGGAGGCCCCTGGAGGCCCCTGGAGGCCCCTGGCCCTGTTAGACGGCCTGGAACTGCGTGAAACCCCCCACATGCATGGATGAAGCGGAGTAACCTCTACAGACCCTAATTTATACTATGGCTTACAATATATACTATGATGGGTTTGGTGTTTTGGGTACACTTAATTGGGATTTGCGGTGGATTATG
>CAJNIZ010046749.1:84412-111035 GCA_905231905.1 Symbiodinium pilosum
CTTAGGGTTTAGAGTTTAGAGTTCTCCTCCAATACTAGGAACTCTTCGGACCCCCACTACCTGGTACCCATATTCCGGAGTAGTGGGTACCAGGCAGTGGGGTCTTGAGAGTCTGTGGGAAATAGCAGAGGTTTTGTTCGCCGAACCGGAAAAAAAGCATCCCAGGGCTATCAGATGATCCCTCTTGGGTCTTGATCTTACCGGTGAGTAGTAGGGAAAAAGGGAAAATAACCCCTATATCATCCCTGTATAATTGGTTCCCTTATTCCCTACTAACCCCCAGCAAGTTACGTATGGGGTTGGGGATACCAAAAAACCTTTGAATACAATCACATTGCCCGGGCCCTTCGCTGATCTCGACTCAAGCCTGCTAAGGAGCGCATGCCATGCAAAAACGGAAGTCGTTTAGGGGTTTCAGGTGTAGTGGTTTTGGGTTTAGGGCTTTGGGCTCAGGATTCGAGATCTGAGGACATGGATGTGTCTTGCAGTGGGCTGTTTGTAGGTCCTTGCAAAAGGTCCGGCCAAAATGAGGCCTGGGAAATTTAGTATAGGATTAGGGCATAGATGCTTGGTTGTGAGTACTGCATGTGAGTATTCAACAAGAACTACAACGTGCAGCAAACCAGCACTCGAACCACCATATGATTGCTACGTGTTTCCCTAACTCCGGGAATGAAGAGGAACCCACAAGATAATTTCAAGCACAAATGGTGCCGAAAAAGTGCCTGGTGGATGTATAATAAGCCATGAGCCCTAAAGAAATGCAGTGATGATGCTAAAAAATCCAACAATCCTCTACGAGAAGGGGGCATCTCAGCTTCTATGTGGGAGTTTCCTAAAATTAGGGGTACCTTTTTGTGGGTTCCCTTAATAAGGATCATAGTATTTGGGGGGTTCATACCATGTCTTTTTGGGGAGAAGGTGCTCTCTAAGTGCCAGGGAGGCCCCCTTAGCAGATTTACGTCCCTCAAACGCCGCAGCTTCCTGACACACAGACATGTGCTCGGTTGCAGGAGTTGTGGTTCCTTTTCAGATACACTAAAAAGTGGGAGGATCCCCAACATTTCGGGCACCGAAAAGTAAGCAACAATGATTCTCAAGCCCCCGTGCAGTGTTGAAATACCAACGATGGGGACTTGATTTCTGAGCACTAGCAGGATGTGTTGCTTATTGAGAGCGCCTTCAACCCTTCCCGTCCGAAGGCCATAAATCCCTACATAACCCAATATAAGTATCCCCCCAATAAGCACTCTATATATATATATGTATATATACGCACACCTTACAGTCCCTATATAACCCTAAACAAGCACGAAATATAGTCCAAGCCCTCCACTCGAAATGCCTGAAGCCCCGACCCTGCAAGCCTTCAAACAACTACCCGGACCTTAAAGGGAAGCAAAATCATGGCCCTGTAAGGTTTAGATGCTGGCCCAAACGGTCAAACATGCGATTATTTACAACAATCAGGTGGGGTTCAGGTAAACACTACACGAACAACCCCGAGCCACTGAAAAGCAAGCATGAAAAAGCCACTGGAAAGTCGCCGGATGCTGGACCTAAACCCTAAGCCTTAAATCCTAATCCCTAGACCCTAACCCCTAATCCTTAATCCCTCAACCCTAAACCCTAAACCCTAATCCATAAACCCTAAACCCTAATCCCTAACCCCTCAACCCTACTCCCTAAACGCTAGAAGGGCTCCTGAAGGAACTGGCGAAAGCTCAGGAGCAACTCTTCTTCAGTCTCGAAAGCATAGACAATGGAGCCTCCAGGGCTCAAAAATTGTTAGGGTCCATTTGGGGTTTAGGGTTTTAGGGTTTAGGGGCGGGATAGAAGGATATATAGGGTTTAAGTTTAGGGTTTAGGAGTTTCCCAAAGTTTGGGGTACCTTTTGGGGGCCCCGTAATACGAATCTGTAGCATTTGGGGCGTCTAAATTGGGGTCCACGGATGAGTTTTGGGAAGCTACTCATTGGGAACCCTATGAAATCTGATAGTTCATGGCTGGATATATATATATATGTATATATGCTTACTGGTTCTCAGAAAGGAATAGGGTAATATACTATACTAGGATTGTATTCCCCTATTCCCTACTAAGAGCCAGTAAGTATAAGGGTTGAGGGTAATGAAATTGAAGTAACCTCCCCTGGTTTGGAGTGGAAGTCATTGGAAGAGGCTCTAGTAATCCTTGCGTAGGTAGAACAAAATGCAGGCAGCGATGGATTTCAAAAATCAATTCTATGATCTATCGGGTAGTTTCCCGAAATAGGGAGACACCTCTATAGACCTCAACCATACTAAATCCTAATCCCCAAATCCTAAACCCTAAACCGAAAACCCGAACCTCGGACCTTGGGCCCTGCACCCCACGCTCAGGTCTGAGTCCAAGCTCCGAGGCTCCCTCCTATCTAGGTCCTTTTGAAGTAGCATCTTAGAACCTCTATCCACACAACACCTCGAGCCCTCATAATAGACCATATTATAGAATAATATATTGGGATATATTGGGGTTATGTGGGAACAATGGAAAAGAAAATGGAAACTACGATTTTTCTGTAGGGTTATATAATATGAAGAACTACTTACAGCGCGAGCCCGGGCAAAGCCTTACCTTCTGTCGCGCCTGCGATGCCGTTGCAGGTGTTCAGCGTCCACACTGCATGGGTCAGCCTGTCTTTGTTGAAGCTTGGGTGTATAGCCCCGCTTAAGTAGATAGAATCTGGCTTTGGGTATATTATAATAAGATCCCCATATTCTATCTATTTAAGGGGACTGTAACTAGGGTCAGTCCCCTTACAGGAATTGTCCTTACACGATTTTAGTCAGGGGCTGTTGGCTTGAACTCTTCTTACCTGTTGTGGGAACTGTTACGTAACCCCTTAATAACAAGTGTACACGATACTTAGAAATGGGTGACAAAGACGCCAAATCAGAGCTGCAAGGAGCATTTGGCATCAGAAGTGAAAATGCGCGCTCCTCTACAAGTTAGCCCCCGAAGAGCCTCCAACCTGGAGCCCTGAGCCCTAAACCCTCCAACGCTGAACCCTATGTAAACCTTAGCCCGAGACCCCGACACCCTAAGCCCTGAAAAACCTAAACCCCAAGCCCTGAACTCTAAACCCCCAAACCCGTATAAAAAAAGAAGAAAAAAAACCCTCAACCCCAAGCCCAGGTTCAGCGAGCTAGGTAGGTACCCTTTAGGTGGACCCCCCAACTCAGTAATAGCACAGGGTTTAGGGTGTAGGGTGGACCCCTCACCCTGAAAGAGTGACTAAAAGGGATAATAAGGATTATTTTAGGGTCCTCTTATAACCCTAGTATACCACTATTACAGGGTGGGAGGTCCTCCTGAGGTATAGTATACTACGAACCTCCGGTGTTATCCATAACAACAAGCATAAGAGACTGATGGATGTTGCCTGGTTGTAACTCGGGTACTCCTACCAGCCCCAAACCTAAAACAACCCAAATCTCGCGAAGGCTCGAGCCCTATATAAACCCTAAAGCACTGAAACTTAAACCTTAAATCCTCAAACCCTGAAACCCGAAAGTCGAAGCCCCGCCCTAAACCCCGGCCCTAAATTCCTAAACCTAAACCCTAAACCCTAAACCCCTAAACCCTAAACCCCAAATCTGGACTTCTGGGGGTTTGCAATTTCCAGGGCCGCGGCGCGCGCTCGCAGCCTTGGACCTGGCATTGAAGGTGCCGCAAGGTACTGATGTAGCCCCATGATTAGGGATTAGGGTTTAGGGTTTAGGGATTAGGGTTTAGGGTTTAGGGATTAGGATTTAGGGTTTAGGGTTTAGGGTTTAGGGTTCAGGGCGTCTACCTGCGCAGGGCTGAGTATCCAGGCGCCAATGGCGCCACCCCACTTCCAGTGATCTGGGAGTGGCGGGACATCCTGCACCCAGCAAGTCTCGTGGATGTTGCCCAAGAAGCCATCAATCTTCAAAATCCCCACACCACAGGCTACCACCCAAACTATGGCCCAGTGCGGGGGCTGGAGGCAGGGCTGTGCCTCCCGATGTACAGGAGGAGCCCGGAGGGGTTCTACACGTCCACTCTCCATAGACTCCTCCCATTATCTTGCCCAGTACGCGTGCAAAGGCTGACGTGATTTCTTCAGTGTCTGACATTGTCTGACCACCCTAGTTATGGGTGGGAACGACCTAAGCAGGCCGGGTGGGGACTTACGGTTCAGGGTACAAATATTAGGATCCCTACTATAATCCATATTTAAGAAAAACAAGGTTTATTAATCAGGGGTCTTGGTTACATGTGAAGGTCTGGGCCGGGATCAGCACTTTAGTTTTCCCGATGCGGGATTTGGGGGTTGGAGTTCAGTAGTTCAGTGTCCATAGGTTAGACTTACGGTTTAGGGTATGGATTGGGGTTCCAGTAAGCAGAATTAGGGAGGAGTTCCGCGACATCCCTAAGTAAGCAGAAACCTTTTCGTGCGAAGGTCTCCGTACTCTACAGTGCTGGGGCTTACACAGGGCTGATCCGTCCTAAGCCCTGAACCCTTTTTGCAACAGGCTTTGGATGAATGCCGGCCAGAAGTAGAACCCTGAACCCTAAACCCCTAAGCCCTGACCCCCACACCCCGCACCCTGAATTACTAACCCTAAACCCTAAGCCCTGTAAAGAATGTACTACAACTTTAGTCCAGGGCTCAGATGATACCCTAGACCCGAAGCCCCATGTGCAAGAGATCATACACCCTAACCCCTAAACTCAGAATTCCGGGTCCGTGGATTGATTTGTCAACATCTTGAATAATCTTTGCAGGGCTTCTTTGAGAGTTGCCCCATGGGAGAAGGCGATTTCTGACTTGGAGCCGGTTTAGGGTTTAGGGAGGTTTGCGCCACAACGAAAAGGCTCCCATTTGTTGTCTGTTCTCTCTCTCTCTCTCTCTCCCTCTCTCTGTCTCTCTGTGATCTCTCTCCCCTCCATAGCTGCGCGTATATAATATGTACATATGCATTGGTCTCCCCTCAATATCGGGCACATTCTTGGCGCAGACGCCTATCTTGATAAGAGCCGCTTCCATCTTGCTACAGCTTCTGTGATTGGAGAAGCCTTTGCAGATTTCTTTCTAATCCTCACGTGGCAAAAAACACAGGGAACTACTTGATAGGCTTCCTGACGCAAAGGCTCAGCCCACCTTAGAGATGCCAACAACCTCATGTGAACCCCAAGGTAGACCAAAGTCCACAAAGACAGAGAAAAAGGACAGCCTTCAGGTACACCGCGATCTGAATCACGGGACAAGTCTCTGCCTTTGGGAAGCCCTGCGCCAGATCACACGCTTGGAAATGTCCGAAGGTTTAGGGTTTAGGCGGGGAGCTTGTAGCCACTGTTGACCTCAGGGTTGAAGTTTGGGATCCCAAGACATTCTTGGGCTTCCGCCTATGGGGTTTGAAAACTAAGAGGCACATGGTAGTTTCCCAAAATAGGGGGACCCCAATATAGACCCCAAAATACTATAGTCCTCATTAGGTACCCCTAATTCTGGGAAACCCCCACATGTACTGACGTTCTATAAGCGCCGAAGGCCCCCTTCTGCAACTCGGCCTACGGAAGCCTTCGCCAAGGCCCGTGCTGTATCATGAAATGCAGAGCCTCGTCGCAAGTCTTCTTGGCTTGGGCTTATGACAAACATAAACCGAGACAGATAATGAAAGAAACACACACAAAATTGCAATAGTTTATTTGAGGTACGTTATGTAAAAGTGCACCATACCAAACCACATACATAGGCTGGTACTGGTAACTTACTTCAGAAAACTTGCCCGTTCTATGATGAAAGAAAAGAAGCTTATGAAGTTGTCTTGGCAGCCAAGCCGCTCCGGCTAATAGGGACTATTCTTCAGAATTCTATTCGTGCCACTATACCAGGTTGCTGCTACAGAACTTCAATTAAATCACTAAAATAAGGAAGCCCTATTAGCTACTACATACTCATGTTCTGGTAACTTGATTTAAATTCCTTACCAGCAACCCTAAGCCCTAAACCTTAAACCCGAAACCTTAAACCTACAACCTTAAACCTGAACCGTATAGACATCCATCCGCCCCGCAAAGCTAAAGCAGCAGCAAGGCGTTCGTCTTGGCACTGGAGACAGCCGGCCTTACCCTCCGGATTGTAGCACCTGAGTGGGTTTAGGTTTAGGGTTTAGGGTAGTCCCATGTAGTCCCCCTTAGGTAGACTGAATCTGGGGTTTATATTGGGCTAATGGCAAAGAAAATGGAAACTGGTATTTAGGGTTTAGGGTCTAGGGTCCCCCTTTAGTAGATAGAATATGGCTATGGGTATATTATAATAAGATCTCCATATACCCCATATTCTATCTACTGAAGGGGGACTTTATATTGACGGCTTAGGGTTTAGGAACCGAGTGGGATTATATTCTTGATATAAAGGGGTTTTGGGTGCAGGGTTTAGGGCTTAGGGTTGCTGAACCTAGCTAGATAACATTCTTTATATAACAGGGTTTAGGGTGTAGGGCATTAGGTTCAGGAGCCGAGTGAGATTTTTTCGCTTTATGTAAAATACTTTACCCAAAAAGAGGATATAAGCTGATTCTATAGTGGGTGCTGTACCAGAGTTTCCGCACGTAAAATCCTGCTCACCTGACGATTGAAAGAGCTAGTCGCAGCTAGCCTGCGCTAAGCTAACATGGAACCCTATAGTCAAAGGTCTTTCTTTTTGAGCAGCGAATGCGCCTTTTTTTGACAGATTCCATGTTTGCTTGGGAGAGCGTATAGATAAGAACTTCATGTGAAACAGGGGCCAGCAAGGCACACGGCAGGTTCTTGGGCATTAGGGGCTGGGAGACTCCGATAGCCGGTTTAGGTTTTTAGGGCTTCCGTGATGCCGCTGATAGCCTACTGTAGCTCGTGGGATGTGAGCACTCGTCTAAACATGCCTGTTGGCCTCGGATGTGCGGAAAAATCCCGTAGGATTCCCAAAGTTGGGGTCCCATTTTGGCTATAGATTATATTTCGGCACCTCATAGTTTAGGGGTACCAAAATGGGACCTTAATTTTGGGAATTACCCATATACACAAGAGCTAGACTCCTAGTTGCGAAGCGCGGTCTGCCTTATGCGGGAACCGGAAGGATTCATGATGCGTGCCTGGCGAAAGCTTGCACAGAGAGGTTTGCCAACATCTCCTGTAGTCCCCCTTAAGTACGGGGTTAGATTGGGAGAATGGAAAAGACATGGAAACTACGATAACCCTAAACCCTATGTTGGGAGATCACGGAGGGCTAGCGCGTGGGATGCAAACAGGGACTCGGGTTAGAAGAGCATGGGAACTCGAAGGCCGCATCCCTAATCTCTGACAGGGACTCTTATGATATGAGAACCTCCTTATGATAATAATTGTCTGTCTATCCCTATTATTGCTAGTATTAGTACGGTTACGATTGTTACTATTATTAACCCCCAGGATCCCAACGGCCCTCTTGTTTCAGGTTCTCCCATGTCAAATCATGATGCAATGGGATGCGAGTTGGAGATTCTTGTCAAGCTCCTTCAAGAAGCCCTGTTTCAAACTTTATCGTGAACAGGGTCTACACGCTACACGCCTAACACTGCCTGGCGCTTACTAGTATAGTGAAGCCATATATACCCAAAGAATAGTCATCACCCCCTTCCCCTCTCCACAAAAACATCAGCAGGAACAGGGCCGGAAAATTCCTCCATGGGTAGTGCTTGGGGTAGAGCACCTCCATAAAAATGTGCTGACAACCCTAAACCCTAAACCAACCCTGCTTATGAATACCCACAGATTCGCCAAGGTCCAGACTCTATGTCGAAGGACAGGATGCGCAGCGGCGCAATATGCAGCTTTTCCTGCATGGTGTCGCGGCATGTAAGGGTTTAGGGTTTAGGATTGGGGCTCGCTCCTTATTGAAACTGAGAACTTAAAACTTTGGATTCAGGGATGCGGAATTACTACCTGCTCCTTGGCAACGGCAGGGGGAAGGATCCCCTGTAGTAGTTCCCGCGCAATCTCTTCTTACGAACATCCCCGGTCCCTGCTTAGCACCAGGGACATAAGTAGAGTGGGTTCCATATTGAAAGGGGGTAATCAATGGCCCGGACCTTTGGGGATCTGTAACTACATGGAGCGCGATGCGGCCAATTTGGGGGTTACATTGGGCTACACTCCCCCAGCAAACATGGAGCAGGGTGAGTTAGAATAGTTTGAATTCCCCATTTAAGGTAATTTTGGTACTGTTCCCAATACAAACCACCATTTCGGGTGAGGTCGCGTGAGGTCGTCTTAAATTGCCCTGATGGAAGCCCGTATAGCGCCTCCGGGGTCCCATTCCTCTTGGGTTCCGCATTAGGTTGGGAAAGATGACATTCAAGGACAGACATTTTGGGATAGCATCTGTTTGGGGCAGTGGGAACGGCTGGACGGATTCGTATTGAGTTGAATGTCAGTGTCCGAACCCGAAGCAAGAATAAGTAACAGGACAGACGGTCCCACGGCCGAAGTAACACGAAGGAGAAGGCGTCTGATAACCCACAGCCCCCTAAAACCCCTTAACCCTAAATCGTAAATCCTAAGACACTTTACTGACCAAACCGTTTGCAACAGGTGAGGGTACCCAGAGCAAAAAAAAAACTTTAGCCCTTTGCAGTATGTCTTTTCCTTTTAAGCCTTATGCTCTATCAGACTCTATCAGCTTCAAGACTTTGCAGAGAAGGAAGCCTGCGGCACCAGGCTGGAGAAATGCACATCAATCTCGATTTGGCACATACTGACGCATTCAACACCTCAAAATGGATTAGCGGTCAACTAGCTTCTCTCTCAGTGCACAGGACTTCGGGTCCAAACGAGGTGAGAACTGGGTTGCCGATAAGGAACATAAGTTACTATAACAAGGAAACCCTGTTATTACTATATGCCCACGTTCTAGTACCTTCTCTAAACTTCCTGAACAGCAACCCCGAAAGGCTTGCGTTTATGTAGGTGTTTCAGCTTGGGGGACCTTGTGAGTTTCTGATGTGCAAGAAATCAGGAGGCTTGCGGAGGGGCTAGTTTGGAAGCCCTCTTCTACTTACTACTTACCGGTTACAAAGGGCGCGTGGAGGACCATAAACCCTAAACCACAAAGTCCTGAACCCTAAACCTTTAAAGGCATTATATATGGGCCATCCTATAGATCCACTACCCAGCTCCAATTTTCAGCAAGTCGGGGATGGAAAGGTAGAACATGAGTCGCAGCAGGATCCTAATCCTAATCTGACTCCTAAATCCTTGGAGTTTAGGGTGTGGGGTTTGGGTTTCGGATTGAAAGCACCATCCTAAAGCTAGAGCTGCTGGTGATGATGCAATAAACCAAGCAGCACAAGTTGTAAGAGTTACGGTAGGGTTCTCGACTTAGGCTAACAAGAGTTGCTTATGCATCCTAAGTGCTCCCAAATTTCCTTCATCAAACGCAGGCGACCTCTAAATCCTAAATCACCTTGGTACACAATAAATCGAAGGGCTTCCTGTCGGGGTTCAGGATTCAAGTTCTGGGTTTTCGGATTTACGCTTCAAGGGCTTAGGCTTAGGGTGTTACAATGCGAGCACATGCAGCCACTTTCCCGGTGGTATGTCCAACGCCTGTTCCCTTCAAATCCCCTAAACCCTAAGCCCTAAACCCCAAACCCTAATCCCTAACCCCCAAACCCTAAACCCTAAACCCCAAACCCTAAACCATCTCCACCGCCAAGCCAAGGAGTCCGCGACCCTCCCAAAACTGACTTTTAGGTGTTTCTTGGGGAAGTCGTAAATTGCAAGCAGCTATACGTTGAAAATAAGATGCGATTGGGAAAGTGTTTTGCAACAGTTCGCAAAATCGTTCCATATCCCTGGCGCGCAAGCCCTTCTTGGAGGGTCAGGGGGACTTAGTAAGTTGGTTATTAACTATAACCCATGTTGCTAACTCTAGTTATCCTCATCATTAACTTATTTACTAAGCCCTCCTTACCCTCGACCCTCAAGCCTAAACCCTAAACTTTACCCCAAACCCTAAACCCTAGCCCAGTTATTCAGTCCCCATGACCCTCCAAGTTGGCAGACCTGCATTCCCCAACCTCCACTCAACCTCCACCCGACCTCCAAGCTATCCCTAGGCTCTTCAGTAGCCTTCGCGATCAAGGGTTTAGGGTTCAGGGGATAGGGGTTTAGGCCCCGAGGTTAAGGGGTTAGAGGTTAGGGGTTTAGGGTTTAGGATTGAGGGCCCCCGCGGTTAAGGGTTTTGGGGTTTAAGTTTAGGGGTTAGGGATATACTTTTGTGGGGTTAATGGTAATACCCAGAAACCCAAAAAGCAACAAAGCATGCCACTGAAAACCTAGGTTGGAGCTTAGGGTTGAGGATTTACACAGCCTGTTGCGGCTGAGCAACCAGAAACGATGCAACAGGCAATGAAAAACTACGACTGTTGGGGCGGCGGTATTAGACTGCTGTTGAGCACCCCCTAAACCCTAAACCTAACCCTCCTGTCTAGTTCCTAAATCCTGGCTGAGGTCACGCTGAGGACACGACTTTCCCTTCGGAATCCGTGCGTTGCGCGGACCCATCCGCCCCCTGCCAGCTCGCGATCCTCAATCTCACAAGGAATTGACTCGTTGCGAAACTACTCTCTGTAGAAGGGTTTTGCCTTAAACCCGAAAGCCTAAACCCAAGCCCTGCTACATAGGGGTTAGGGTAAATATGACCCACTTATGACAGTGGTATAGGGTTTTATACGAGCTATAGTCTAAACTCCTAGTATTCCCCGTAATGACCCCTGTACAACTCTCCTATATAACCCCTTTAATCAGTTTAGACGTTTAGACTATAGGACGTATAGGCTTCACATCACGAATCAACCTGTGGCTTTCACAAGGCGCGGGCAATCATGAAGCGCAGCGCGAACGGAATGTTTGTCTCGTAAGACCTGGTTTTTGCTCTAAAACGCAGGCAGGGGCTTCAGCTTTCCATTCAGGGTTTTGGGCTTAAGGTTTAGGTTATGTATGGATTATATAGGGGTGTATAGGGATTAACCAGGGATTACATCGGGCTTACTCCTGGGTCTCTGCAATATGGCGCTTTCGCTTAGCAATCAAGCACTTGGACTACTGCCTTTGACCCCACCCTAAACCCTGACCCCCTAAACCTAAGCCCCTAAACCCTAAGCCCAAAAACCTTAAGCCCCTAAACCCTAAGCCCCTAAACCTTCAGCCCCTGAACCCTAAGCCCCTAAACCCTAAGCCCCGACCCCTAAATCCTAAACCCAGAACCTTGAGACTTCCCTAAACCAGAGTATTCCCTCTTGACTCCCATGGATCACTGCCGCAAGGATACCATCAAACCCATTGGCTAAACTCCTGGTATAGTTTAGGGTTTAGGGCTTAGTATTGGGGTTTTTTGGTTAATAACCCGTATAATACTCCCCTAAACAGTCCCCTGTATAACCCTGTGTAAGGACTTTAGCCTATAGTTCACCGGCCCTGGAGCTGCAATCCAAAGAGTCGTGCCTTACTGGGCGCTTCCCATAAGTTCTTAACCCCAAACCCCAAACCCTAAACCCTAGGCCCTACACCCTAAGCCCTAGACCCTAAATCTCAACCCTAGACCCCAAACCCTAAACTGTCACAATCTGGGATGCTCAGATATGAGGATCCCCATGACCCAGGCGCAGAGGCCCGTTGATGCTTTTGTAGGGGTGATGAAGGGACTATTATACTGGCTTGGGTAGTTGGAGCAAAGAACAAAACCTCGTGTTCGCCCTACGCGAGACATCTCCCGCCTGTCATGGGTTCCCCTACCACGCCCTGCTATACTACCTCTCTACGTTCCCCCTTAGCCTAATTATAACGTTAATTTGAGGGGAACCTAGTGGGGTAGTATTGGGGGGTAGTTTGGGAACCCATGAACCGGACTCCTCAAACTGCTGGCAATCTCAGTGCTGGACGTGCTCGGAGCGAAGAAGCCTTTGTCCAACCGGAAGCCTGCCTCCGCACGCTATGAACCCACATGAGCTTCATGAAGCCCGTTCAACTGCCCGCATGGAAAGCACTAGGCTCCAGGTCCCTGCGCAATGATTTTTGCACCAAACTCAAAGTCCCTAAGCCCTAACCCCTCAGAGTGCCATTTCTTAAGCTTCTCTGCGCTGGAGCTGCACGAGCCAGAGCTACGTCCCAGCAGCTTGGGCTATAAGTACCAGGTATAGCTTTGGCTTTAATTTACGGACCTGAACCATATATGCGTGCTCCTATATGAACCGAAAAGCACTATTGAACAATACAAACCCTGTACAAACCCTATATGAATCCAACTCAACCTCTATGTTTGGGTTATATTCACCCTGCCCCTCCAAGCGCCGCAAGGCCAAACACAGCGGACCTCGATCATGCGCCGGCATGTAGCCACAAGACTAGGCACAGCTACCACCACGCGCCTGTTCATGCAGTTTAGGGTTTAGGGTTCAGCGTTTACGGTTTAGGGTCTGCTTGCTGGTGGTTAACTAGGATGGAATTAAGGGGACCATTACTTTTGTGTGCGTTCATAGGGGTCGTCTAGGGAGTATGTTCCCGAATACTTAAAAGCATAGTTGTCTCTATAAAAACCATCCTGAACAACAATTCCGATGTTCAATTCCTCTATTCACTGCTAACCACCACTGGATGTGAGAGAGTTTAGGGCTGAGGGGGTTGGGTCCCGAGTGCACCTTCAACACTGCGGCCAACAGGCTGACGTTCCAAAATTAAGGCTGCACGTCTACTAACACGCATCTTGATATGAAGGTATTACTGGGCAGAAGTATGCAGAAGTAGTACCTAAGTGCGTTTGGCTTTGCGGTCGTCAACTATGATTCCTTCCAAACACAGTTATGCCACTGAAAAGAAACGGGCCTCTGGGTTCTTAACTTGTTCTCTACATATGGTTCATAGCTAACACTGCGTAGCCTGCATCCTTTGTCTAGGAACTGTTGGGCCCTAGATGAGGACTAAGGCGACAAGGGACCAAACAAGTTTTTGCCCGCCACTATGGTCTTACTTCTTTTTAGCAGTGAACGAGGCAATGGATCCATGTACTAGTCCATATATCATCCCAAATACTAAATGCTTCCATCTTCTTTTCCACTCCTTCATTCACTGCTATCCAGAGGTAAGAAAAGCGAGTAAGAAAAGCTCAACCCCCTCTATGCTCCTAGTTTTCTTGTCATGCCCGCTTTCTTTACCTTTGATTTTCCTTCATCGGGCCCATATCCTTCTAATCCCCATATAATCCCTACATATTCCCTGTATAATCCCTGTGTAAGTTATTCCCGTATCATCCCTTTATACCCCCTTGCACCCACCCTAAACCCTAAGCATCTATCTATCTATCTATCTATATATATATATATAGACCCAACCATACAACTCCTACATCTTCCCCATATTTTCCACATATAACCCCTACATTATTCACATATAATCCCTTTATACCCCTGAACACTTCTAGACCCTAAACCTAAAACCCTAAACCCTTAACCCTGGACCCTCAACCTGCATGCGTCTGAGCAGCGGCAAGTAGCAACTAAGTCGCTCTCACCCGCTCAAGGAAAAGACTGGCAGATTCAACAAGAATTACCTTCTGAACGTGCTTGGCGCTGTGACGGGCACTATTACACAGATCATGAGTGACGATGGCAACTTCCTCCGCAAAAAGCTGGGATACGAGAGGGCTGAAGCAGGAGAGCATGGGAACGTATGCCACTGACCGACAGAGAGCCTGGCAGGTCTCACCATGTAGTGTCAGTTGTGTCCAACCCTCCTCCCGGTGTAACCATTTGCCACGAAGACCCAACTCATCAATCCAGATAGCTATGGGGCAATACCAATCAACCTGAACTTGGAGAGGTTATCTCCATCGTTCTCATGTATCACTCCGTGACTCCGGAACATCCATAGCCAAGTGGAAGCATGATGGCACACTACAGGATCCGCCTGAGACTGCCACTCTTCCTTATCCATATAGAGGCTTGCCAAAGTGCTGCTCGGTGAGCTCAGGTATTTCCAGAACATGTCTACGAGTGGATAGTAACCTAAACCCTGAACCATGCACCCTAAACCCTGAATCCTATATAACCCTAAACCATCGTTGAGGATGAGATGCTCTCCCTTGTCTGCACTAAGAGAAGGGTCTAAGGGTTTAGGATTTAGGTAAGTCCAACGTCTCCGCACCCACAAGTTGGCCCAAGACTCATGCTTGGGAGCCATGTGCAAAAGTTCCCTGCAGGCTTTTGGTATCCTGTAATAGAGGCTTCCGGGAGATGAGTAGGAAGGTACAACTCAAGAACACTATAAAAAATCCCAACTGTAAAGACTGCATGGATCAAAGGGGCCCCCTCAGAGGCTCAAGCAGCGGCGCCATCCAGAGCCACACGGGGCTGAGAAAGGTGCGATCAATCTCAAGCACATCCATCCACCGTTGCCAGTGACACTTGTTGGGGATGGATCTGAGATTTCGAACTGCCCTGAGAACCTTCTGCCTACAACCTTGGAGTAATAGTTCCCTAAACCCTGAAACCCTGAAACCCTAAACCCCTGAACCCTAAGCCCTAGACCCTTTTTTTGCTCGAGGTACTTGCTCTCAGACCTCTGAACTAAAGCGACCGAGATATTGACCGGATTGCTGCTCACTTGGGGTTTAGACCCTAAACCCCCAACCCTGAATGCTAATACAACCTTTATGTCCCAGGCGCAGGAAGCAGGAGTGCTCGGAGGAGCCTTGCCAGCCTCTGTTAGAGACGTTCTCAAGGTTTAGGGATTAGGGTTTAGGGATTAGGGATCAGGGCTTAGGGTCTAGGATAGGGTTTAGGTCAAGGGTTTAGAGTTGAGGGTTTCGGGTTGAGGGCTTTTAAAGTTCAGGGTTTGGGGTTGAGGGTTTAGAGTTGAGGGTTTGGGGTTGGGGGTTTAACGTTAAGGGTTTAGGGTTGAGTGTTTAGAGCTGAGGGTTTAGGGTTGAGGGCCTAAAGTTAAGGGTTTAGGGTTGAGTGTTTAGACTTAAGGGCTCAGGGTTGAGTTTTTAGAGCTCAGGGTTTAAGGCTGAGTGTTTAGGAGTAAAGGGTTTAGGATTCAAGGTTTTGGCTTAAGGGTTGAGGGTCAAGCTTTCATCAAGACCAACTATAGGAGGGGAGTTTCCCATGGGGGGACTTCACCTACGAGGTATATGAGGGGTATATAGGGTTTAGGGTTTAAGGTTATTGGGAGTTATATGTTGGGTATATGAAGCTTATATAAGGTCCCTACATGGTAACTCCCCTCCCGTAATTGCCTTAGAGTTTAGCGCTTAGGGAGCCCTTTCAAAGCCTATGGATCTACTCGGTTCACACGGAGATTTTGGGTGATTAGTTTCAAGGATTCTATTGAGAGTCTTTCGCAAAGTATATAAAGTTATGTAGGGATATACGGGGAATATATATATATATATGGTTATTTAGGGCTTTATAGGGACTATCTAGGATAATATAATGGTATTTGGGGATCATATAGGGGTTTATAGCGGTGCTCTCCGCCTCTCCTTGTTCCAGGCAATGGCACTCAGGGTCCGTTAAAGAGGCCTGCAAAGGCTCAACAGAAGCTTGCAATACTCGCTTTCACAAAGCATGTCCATTTCAGAAATGTCGCATGCTTCCAGCATGTCATCCGTCTCTGAAGGTTGTGAGCCGCTTAGGGTTTTACCTTAACCCCGGCCCAAACCACCACCCGGTCAGTTAGCTTTTGAGGCACGGGCTGGAGCGGCTGCCGGCACAACTGAAACTTCAACCAGCCACCACACGCTATTAAAGTGGCTGTTCTGAAGGCGGGAAAGGACATGACACATCAACCAGGCACCGGGCTCTACGGACGCGATGGCTAGTTGCTTTGAAGGAGGAAATCCCGGTCATTCCCTAGTCCCCCCTTTTACCCCTCGCGTCCTAAGCCCTAAAGCCTTAACACTGAACCTTCAGCCGTAAATCCTCCAACCTGCGCCCAAAACTCAAACCCTAAGCCCTAATTCCCCAAGCCTGAACCCTAAGCACTAATCCCTCGTCCCAAGCCCTAACCCCAAGCCCTGAGCCCTAAAGCCCCAGGGGCGCATCAGTGTAGACCTCTGTACCATCTCGACGCTCCGCACGTAAGGATTGGCCCTGTCTCGGCCTCTGGCGTGGGATAATATTTCGGGTTAGGCCTTGCAATATACCGTGCGATGAGGCTTTCCGACTTAATGCAGTGCAGGATTTGGATGCAGCTGACTCAGTTTTGTATGTTCCTGGGTTGGCCCTAAAACCCTTTGAAACATATTAATATATAGGGTCCCCTATTAAAGCAGTTAGGGAAAATAGTAAATATCCCAGGCGCCTACCCAGGTTCTTGATTTCAACCTTCGAGGTGCAGACAACCAACTGCTGGAGTCTGTCACGTTACAGCAGCTCTTGGGAGCTTAGGAATGCCAAGAGAGTACTCATGGCTCCAACAGGTTATATAGGCTTATATGGTTTAGGGTTTAGGGTTTAGGGCGCTGCCGCAGAGACTGGCAATTCTTGCTGGCAGATTCCACATAGTTGAGGGACGTGTAGTGAAGACGCATCTGAATATCATCCCCAACCATCGCATCTTTATCCCCACCTATGATGGAGCGGATCTTCATGCAAGTGGATATCTGCTTAATTCATTTGTGGAACTTGGAGGCGAGGACCTTCATACAGGGCACTACACTGCCGTGCTCAAGGACCCTCAGGGATTCTGGAGAGCAGATGACAATGCAGAGATGACCCTGATGAGTGAACAGCATCTGTCGAGTAGCTACTCTAGGTCGTACTTGTTCTTTTACATCCGTGAGAGGTCCTAGCAGACTTTCTTGTTGTGCCAAAATTAGGCGTACACCCTTCTGCTTTGGGTCTACGGATTGCGAACCCTAAACCCTAAACCCTAAACCCCAAGTGTCGGGGAGGTGTAGAGCCCAGCGTATAGCGCCGGGTATCATTACTTGGGATATATTGGGGTTATATTGGGATAATGGAGAATAAAATGGAAACTACTATATCATATAGGGTTATATAGGGGAAATATGGAGTTCAGGGCCTAGGTTTGCCCCATTGCTGCCGCTAGCAGGGCTCGGACTTTGCAAGTACCAAGTTGCTTGCGTCTTGCTTGTTAGTAGGCATCCAAGGACAATGTTTGTGTTCGCCTTTTGGGGTTACAAAATAAGATCAACTCCTCCATGCCCTGCAAGATTATAATGATCCATTTTGCAGGGAACCCAACAAAGGGATTGTGGAGTGTCAAGAATATGCGAAGTTGGCTGAGATTGCAATCAAGCTGTCGAGAGGCAGGACTTACAGTTGAGACGTTGAGACTCATATGAAGACCACATGTAAACAGCAACAGCGAAAGTAGCCTCCTACTAACCCAGTTTCCGGTTTCCAGCCCATTTTCCATGTTCTTTTCCGTTTGATTGTTTCTCCATTATCACGAAACCCTACATAGTAGGCGCCCGAAACAGGTGGACCCCAATATGACCCAATTTTTTGAATCCTTATGATGGGACCCCCGAAATGGTAGTCATAGTTCTGGGAAACATCGACAGAACCCTAGAACATAAGTTGAAACCATGGGCCCCCGGTATGGGCCCTCAACCCTGGAATCCTTATACACCTACTATATATACCCTATATGTACCCTTAAAGGCCCCTAGAATCCCCTGGAAAGGCCTGCGCGCCCATATTAAGGGCCCATACCGACCCTAACCCTGAACCCTGAGCCCTATACCATAGTACGAGAAGGGGCCCATACTTCTAACCTAAAACCCTAAACCCCAAACCCTTTTCCACATTAGGGGCGCATACTTCTAACCTCAGACTATAACCCCAGCCGTCTTTCTGAGCTTTCCACAACCGGAGCTGGCCAACAGCGCCTCAAGGGCACCTGACACTATCACAACAATTCCCTTCCCTAGAGGAGCTTAGGGGTTTTTAGGAATTTAGGATTCAGGGTTTTTAGAGTTAGGGTTTAGGGTTTTAGGGGCTTGGGGCTTGGGGTTTAGGGGGGCTTAGGCTTAGGGCTTGAGGTTTCGGGTTTTGGGGGTTTGGGGTTCAGCGCTTCAGGGTGTAGGTCCCATAATAAAATTCGTCACAGGGATGCTCAGTTCCTTATTGGGAAGTTGTAAACCAATCTAGCTTTATACTCCTAACTGAAGCGATGTACAACAATGACCTGGGTTAAGGTTTGGGCTTCAGTGCTTCAACACTTAGCCATTTGCGTTGAGGATCCCTTGCTGAGGTAGCCAGCTGACAAAACACTTGTGAAAATGTGAAGTAGCTAATGGAACGAAAGGTAACGAAGGATGCCCTAAACCCTAAACCCTATAGTCCCCCTTAAGTAGATAGAATATGGGGTATATGGGGATCTTATTATAATGTACCCACAGCCATATTCTATCTACTTTAGGGGGACTATAAACCCTAAATGGCAGTGTGACTTTGCGAATTTGACTTCTGCCGCTCCGAGCCTGCACCATGCATACGCGGTATTTCTCAAAGTTGGGGGCCCGGAGGGAACCCTTCATGCTACACCAAATATGGGGGGTTACATTCTTGGGTTTATATAAGGATAATGGAAAAGAAAATGGAAACTACTATATCATATAGGGGTTAGTGATTTGGAACAGTATGGGGGGGTGCCTACTCGGTTTCGCTTGCAAGTTTCCTTCCACTGTAGAGTGGGAATGAGAAGGCCGCTACACAGCCCATGTTTGCCCGCAGCTGGGACACTCTCTGACAACATTGCCGGGTACGCGAAGGGAGTTAAAACCATTGTGTAAACATGTACTCTAAACCATATATATAATATAAAAACCCTAAACCCTAGAGCCTTGCCCCAAAACCTCAGGCGTCCAGTATATTCGGCTTTCCCAGCTTGACCTTTTAGCATATATCGTCTCCATGCTACCCAATTAAAACTTATGCGCGTTTTCTTTCATTCCCCCCATACCGTAGCGGTTACGTTACAATTTACTAGGAGCTATGATAGAGGTACTGTAAGGGGGAATGACCCAACTTGTTCTGGACAGGTAGGTGGCCCACCAGCCCCCTGAACCCTAAAACCCCCTAAACCCTAAAACCCCCTGAACCCTTAACCCCCAAACCCCTAAACCCTAAAACCCCCTAAGCCCCAAACCCCCTAAACCCTAAATCCTAGTAGCCCAAAACTGTGGCATCTAAGGCACATCGGAAGCTCTCCACACCCTCTGGACTCTGGAGCTCCTGTTCAGGGTTTAGGGTTTAGGGTTCAGGGTTTTAGGGTTTCAGGGTTTAGGGTTTTAGAGTTTTAGAGTTTAGGGTTTTAGGGTTTAGGGTCACCGCAAGTTCTGGCCGGCAGGTTGAATGCTTCTTCCAAAAAATCAGGGGGCGTAGAGAGATCATAATGTCGTGGAGCATATATGAGCCTATTAGTAAAGGGGGCCCTAAACCCTAAACCCCAGTTCTTGGGTTCGAATTGCTACTTGGGTTGAGGGTAAGCCGAGGTCTCAGGGCTTGGAGGCTATCCGCTAAAAATCCACCCCAATACTTCCCTTTACAGGGCCCGCAGCTCATTGAGAAAAGCAATATATTTCCAGGGGGGCTCACTTAGGATAATGGGATTCAAGGTTGATGTGCAAACTCTTCAGGATATCTGGTCACCTGGGAAGAGATCACTGATACTACCTGAGCTATAGTCTAAACTCATCGTATCCCCCTTAAAAGCCGCAATTATACTCCCCTGTATAATCATTATACAATCCCTATATAACGACCTCGATAACGACCCTTACGGAGTTTAATATGTTAGTTATACTATAGTTCATCTATCTTGCTGTATCTGCATGAAAGTTAGCATTTCTGCTCGCCTAAAAACCCTAAACCACCAGCTAGGTCCTGGGCTTGAACCCTGAGACCTTTCCTGAACCAGGCAACGCCCCGCAAAAAGCGTTGCCCTAAACCCTTAACTCTATGCTCCAGGAAACCGAGCTGGTGGCCTACATGCAGAATATCCGTCCAAACTCTGGCGCAAGAAATGCAAGTCTTTGGGGCAACCCGAGATGTTTTGACAATCCAATATGATATGATGGTTTCCACAAGTTAGGAGTCTTTTTTGAAAAGCCCCATAGTGACCACAGCATTTTGGGGGCTATAGTGGGGCCCCTCATTTGTGGAAGCTACCATATAACCCCTAAGCCCTAAACCTTAAATTAAGGTTAACGATTAACCCCTTCTAAATCCTCTGTCCTTCGGGCACTCCACGAAGAAGTATGGCTCAAAGCCATGGACGTGGGCCAGCACGCTGTGGCCCTCTTCGGTCACCTTCAAGCGAGCCATAGGCTAAACTCCTTGAAGAGGGTTATATAGGGAATTAAGTAAGATTTAGGATTTGGGGTTTAAGGTTTAAGGGTTATTGGCAGAATATATAGGCGAGTATTGTAGGGGTTGTTAAGGGGGATACTAGGAGTTCAGACGATGGTCAAGTAGATTCCTGATTCGTCATTACTCTCCTACCCAGTCCTACCCTTGATATGAAATACCCTGCCCCACTACTGTTGCTAAACACTGCCCACTCTGAAACATCATAACCAGGAATATGTGACTACGGGGGTTTAGACTGGTCAGAATAGGCGGCGTGAACCCTGCCACCTTCCTTGGGATTACTGTCAGAATGCAAGTACTTGGATTCTTCGCGTCAAGGAGCCACTCAGAATCTGATGAGTCCGGGGTCCACACCTTGTTGGGGGCTGTGCATAGATAGCTTCGTTGTAAGATTTGCAAAGCAGGTTCTGGCAAGCACTCTTTGATGACTTCTCGGAAAGCGCTCCCAGGTGCAGCAAATTCTGGTAACCACTGACATTGGGGAATAGGCCTAGGCAGGGCCGTCCAACGATGGCCTGGGACTGTAGGGTTGGGGTTTCGTGGTCTAGACTAGAGGTTTAGGGGCATGGGGTTTAGCGGTTTGTCGTTTAGGGGTTTAGCATTTAGGGGCTTTACAAAGCGTAGCCAGTCTCTAGGGCTTGGAGTACGGGCTGCTAGCATGGGCCCTGAATCGTGGGCCTTTGTATCCTCGAAAAGGGGCCCCTGTGTCCAACCTTGGGAATTTGGGCACCCGAAGCCACCTTCTCTAGACCTCAACCCCTTCTTCACAAAATGCGATTGGGGTGGATTCAGCAACACACTCCGCCCTCCAACCATACTTTCAAGTTCAGACGGACATTTTAAGGCTCTAACTCTGGAGGATGAGCATATATCATCTCCACTGTGTAGAGATTTGGTAATATCCCTAGATGGGGGGACCCAATGTGGACCGCAAAATGCTTTAATCCTTCTTATAGGGACCTTTTGGGGGTGCAGGGATCCCAGGATCACCCTCTTCATTTCCTACGTGCAAAATTTTGTATAAACCCTCTCTGGGGCCCCGACCCCATAGATGCGGAGCACCGCTGCCGCTGTGTCAGGGTTCAGCCTAGGCCCAAGTTGGGAGTAATATAGGGTTTTATAGGGTTATATAGGGATAATGGACAAGAAAATGGAAACTACTATTTAGGGTTTAGGGTTTAGGGTGCAGAGTTCAGGGCTTAGAGGTCGTATGGGGATTCAGGTTTTTGGGGTTTCCTGAGAAGCTGGGTTAGCCAAAAGCTGAGCACCAATTTGGCCAATGTGCGCAGGATTACCTAGATCCTAAACCCCAAGAACGGGCCTCGGCCAGGGTTCGAGCCCTGTTACGGTAGCTGCCAGTCCTTCATCTGTCCGTACGTAGCATAGTAACCTCCAAAATGCTATGCTGAGCATCTTGTGGGGATCGGTCGCGGGATTTGAACCTTTGGCGCGCTTCTTGCAGGGATAGGACAATGTGGGGGCCTCCCGAAAGCAGGGGTACCTTTTTGGGACTATAAGTATTTGGGGGTCTATAGTTCGGTCCCCCTATTCAGGGGAACTACCCTGTCTCATGTGCAAGGGATGCCGTGGGATTTGTATACGCAGGCTCTTCAGACTCGGTCCGGCCCCACCCATTGACAGTCTTTAACAGTTAAAGAGGGGTTATATATTACGGGCTACATATGAGCTATAGTCTAAACTCCTAGTATCCCCCTTAATAACCCCTATACTAGTCCCCTATATAATCCCCTATATAACCCCCTTTTAAGGAGTTTAGACTATGGCTCATATAGCTATCATGAATATTCTCCAACTGTTAATGAGTGGGGGCAGTATCCAACCTAGAGCCCCAACCTCCAACCTGGGTTCTGGGTCCAAGGCTTTGGGTTGAGGTACCCTTCAGATATTGACTAACTTTGCTGTTAGACCCGCGTTTTAAGGGCCATAATACTCGGACCCCTATTGAAATACCTATTAAGGCCAGGGAGGTTATTAATCATGGTCTACATCGAGAACTGGGGCTAAGGATTTAAGTTCATGTCTTGACTTTAAGGAACACATGGAACACCCTGAAAGTGGCAGCTAAGCTGCGGGTTCGCTGCGTTCGGAAATCGCGAGTCTGGCGCCTGCAGCATGAGCCAGCAGCTTCGACTTTCGAGCAGTTCGGGAGAAGGAACACGGTCTGAAAAACTGGGAGTTACGGCGGGTCTGAGGATTTGTAGGGCTGTATGATTCCCGTAGATTCGGTGCATGTCTGCATCCTACGAGTGAGCACTGTATACAGAACGCCACAAGTTGGAAGTATTCAGTTGATATACTACAGGGGCCTAAATAGTTGCCAATATCATTTTGAGGTCCGTTTGAGGTACCATATAAATATACAAGGAATATGGAACCATAATATTGGTAATTGTTTAGGCTCTTACAGTACTCATTGGCAGAAGCAAGCACAGCGTGGAATTTAAGGTGTCGAGGTAACTGCTCCAATGTCATATCTACCCCAAGCCCTATGGCCCTATAGTCCCCCTTAAGAATATGGGGAATATTGGGATCTTATTATTATTGTTATTATTATATACCCAAAGCCAAATTCTATCTACTTAAGGGCTATAAACCCTGAGACCCTGAAGAAACCCTAAACCCTGCCACCTGTTGATCCAGAAAGCATTGCAAGGAAACTACCAGTTGCCCTCCAAAGTCTCTTTCCAGCTATGCTAGTTTTCAATAACAGTGTTACCCCGACATGGAACCCAATACTCTACAACCCTTATTCTAGGGTACTACTGGTGAGAAACCCCCCATTCCTTGTCAAGGGTGGGCGGTGATAGGAGGAATAGCTGCGCCGCCTGTGGCTTGGGTCCTGCCCCCACCCATTGACAGTATATGGTCATATAGTCGGGGTCCTAAACCCTAAACCCCACTTAGTTATATCATGAACACTGTCCACCTGTGAATGAGTGGGGGGAGTATCCAAGTTCTAGCTACGGAGTTGAATGCGCCAGGCCTTTGTGTAATAGTCGATGTCCACCTGCATGAACTCCAGCGGTCCTGGATGCACTGGACATCTTGTAGTATATAAAGGTTAGATTGGCCTTGCAAAATCCCTATAAAACTAAGATTACACAGGCATTGTATTACTCCAAAGAATCAGACCTTCAAATTAAGCCGATTTAGATCTATCATCCCCTCGGGTGAGGTGAGGTTTGATACTTTGCCCAGACAAAAATGCGTAGTGGGTGTCTCTGTTGGTTATATAGGGATTTATAGGGATATATGCGGGTTAGGGTTTAGGGCCTCAGGGGTTTCCCAAAATTGTTGGTCCAATTTGGCAATTAGAAGCTTAGGTTCAAGCGTGAGAAAGATAGTAGAATGGGGCAGTAGATGAGAGTCATAGAACAAACATATGGTGGTTTCCCAAAACAAGGCGGCAACATAGACCCCCAAACACCATAAGCCTTATTATATGACAAAGTACCCCTACTTTTGGGAACCCCCCAATTCTTCAGAAGGATTTCACAGCAGTGGCGAGTCATTGTAGCACTAACCCTCCTCCAAAGGCCGATCTTTGGCTCTCCCAAGCTGTTTAGGGTTTTTTGTTCAGGGTTTAGGCACTTCCCAACACGTCTATGTCGGGTGTGTAGACAGAATATTTGATACCGGTGTAGGATGCGAAAGGGGCTCTTGCATCTGGATGCGCACTTGTATAAGCTATAATCTAAACTCCTAATAGCCTATAGCTCATATCTCTTTTTTGACCCATTGTTAGGCAAATGGGAGCTCCTGGGGTCTGAATACTTCAAGACAACCAGTTGAAAACTAACTCCATCGGTTTAGGGCTTAGGGTTAGTTTAGGGTTTGGGGGTCTCCTGCCCCACTCATTAACAGTCTATAATAGGCATGGTATTATGTATTCTATACAATTATACTATTACTTTTTTTTCCAACTGTGGACTCGTGGGGGCAGTATCCAATCTATGACAGTACTGTCGAAGGTGAATTCAGCACAGCACAGTTTCACAAGCTTTGTTGGCACTGCGGCAGGTGGTAACTTATCCTCGGGAAAGAACTCAAAACGAGGACCAGGCGACGTAAGAATGGTCATCGCATGACAGTTTGTCAAGTCCCTGAGATCAAAACCCAAATCTCTGAATCCTGTCGAGAACTGAAAACCTTACACGCCTGCACCTCAAACCTAGACCTACTATACTTGCAAGAGGACTTTAAGTACTTACCTATATTAGATAATCCCCAGATTCCTGGCATTGTCTAACTGTAGAATCGGATACCACGCGTAGACCTCAACATGATACTTGTAATTATTTGGCTTACCGCTGGGCAGTAGGCATGTCATCCCCATATGTTCAGCCCTTATTCCCTACCAACCCCCAGCAAGTTAGGCCCATGTACGATGCAGCCCTGGCTTGCTCAGCTTTGGTCCTGTGAACCCGGCACGCGGCGCTGGCCTTGCAAAGCAAGGTTTGGACAGCTGCATGAAATGGGTAGCTTCGTTTAGGGTTTAGGGTTTTGGGTTTAGGGTTTAGGGTTAGTTTCCAAAATTAGGGGTACCTTTTTAAGGGTCCCTATAATAAGGAGTATAAGATATTGGGGTCTATACCCTAAACCCTAAACCCTAATTTTGGGTTCTCAAAATTACGGGCCTCTTTTGGTTATAGGCTATGTTATGGCACCTACAATTTAAGGATATACCAAAATGGGACTCTTTTTTTGGGAGCTACCCAAATGTCTTGGGCGTGGAGCATCCCTGAGCCCTAAACGCATGTCCGGCTCAAGCCTTCCGACTGGGCAACCCTAAGCCTATAGTCCCCCTTAAGTAGATAGAAAATGGTGGTTTAGATTTTTGTTTATCGGACCTTTGTGGTTTAGGGTTTAGGATTTAGGGTTTAGGATTTAGGGTTTAGGGTTTAGGGCCCCTTAAGTAGATAGAAAATGGTGGTTGTATTAGGATAATGGAAAAGAAAATGGAAACTACTATAATGGGTTATATAGGGGTTATAATAGGGTATAATGTTAGGGTTATATTGGGATAATGGAAAAGAAAATGGAAACTACTATAATGGGTTATGTAGGTGTACTCAAACTGGACTATAAATCTGAACCACACCGCTAATCACCCAGGTGGCATGCGAACTGGGCGGTTAACCGGTGATGTTCGTGGTTTAGGGCTGGTTGTGAAACAGCCGCTGGCGGCTTAATGATCAAGTTAGGAACGCTTGGAGTCTATATGGCTGTACAGTGAAATGTTCCAGAGGAATCCACGCGAAACTCTTTTGAAACCCTAGTCCCTAATCCCTAAAACTAAACCCTTAGAAACATGCTGGAGACCAGAGCTAGGGTCAAATGCCTGGACCTGCCAAACCCTGACGATCTTGTGGCCTCTTCTGGTGCCATAGACCATAGGACCATAGGATCATCGTAGGCCGTAAGATATCCAAGCGCAAGCTAACTCGTACTTTTAAATCCCTGAACCCCAAGCTCGGTAAACCCCTCGGTAAACCCTGAAGCGTAAAGTCCCTTAAACCATCAACAAAAACAACAAAACACACCAAACCCTGACCGGTAGAGCGTAAACCGGAAGCCCTCAACCTTCCGCCTACTGGCCTGGCAAAGCGTCCAAAGGCAAAGCGCCGTCCATCAATGCCTGGCCCAGGCGGACGGTCGGTTTAGGGCTTAGGGTTTATGGTTTAGGGTTTGAGGCGTGGACCCTTCAGGACTCTAATAATGAAGCCTTTGGTCTTTTTTTAACGAAGGCTTTTGATTTTCGTGTGGGCTTGGAGGTCTCGTTTTCTTCGCGCTCCTGAGTTCGGGCATCCACCAGCGCAACCACACCCACTCAGCAGCTTACTTGGGGATTCAAAGTACAATTTTCGTAGCCTACAGGCTTTTACGTACAGCTACTGCATGGTTATAAGTACCCTGGACCTCCGTAGCCACCTCAACCCACCCTAAGCCAACTAAGGGTTTGAAGTCAGAGCTCGTCACCATTTTGCCTTCGATCTCCTCCCCTAATGAACCTGCTCACCCCCTAGTAATACATGTTCCGAATATAGCAGACTATAGCGCGCTTGCAATATCTACTTGTAGGGGGTGGGTGGGTGGGTGGGTGGGTGGGTGGGTGGGTGGGTGGGTGGGTGGGTGGGTGGGTGGGTGGGTGTGGGTGGGTGGGGGTGGGTGGG